>APFE031268945.1:0-82303 GCA_000404065.3 Pinus taeda
CAACGCCACTTCAGTCGATCTCCGGTTCAGTTTACAAACTGAACAATCTCAATCTTGCCTTGCATGTCATTTTTCTCTCGTTTATTTGTCTGAATAATTTTCTTGGTTAGAGTTCTTGCTATTTTTTACTTGCTGGCTCTGTCTAGATACTAGAAACCGAGCCTGGAACCATCTGTTCTATCTTTTTGCCCGGAAAACTCCGCCAGCGCGTTTTTTCTTTGAACAGTCGCGCTGGTTGGCGCTTGTTGCTCTCAGAAAACTCACGCCAATCTCTGTTTAGCGTGAGTTGCAGACTTACAGTCGCGCCACACTGGTTAATTTTTTTAATTAGCTTGTTTTCCAGTCTCTTAAGCTTGGATCTGTGTCTTTTTGTTCTTTTTATACCTCCTCGAAGTCGGTTGGACTGTTATTTGGCTAGTGGTTCTTTCCATCCTTCAGTTGTTCGCCTTTGTCCATCGATTTTACATCTTGGCCTTTGTGGCTTTGTTATCGAGCCTTCTGTTGGATTTGTGATTTACTGATCCAGTCATTTTTATTGATTGATTTCTACATTCTTCTGGTAGTTGTATCATTTTTACATTTCATGCTGCAAGTGCCTCACTTTTAGCTTGCTTATTTTTACCTGACTTCATTGGGACTTAGATTACATAGTTCTTTGAAGATCTTGGTTTTTCTTTGCTTTGCTGGGTTATTGTTCATGTTTCAGATCTGGTTATAGATTCTTTGGAATGAATTATTTGGTTGTGAATATCTCTTGAAATCCATTAAGTGCATTATACTATTTTTAAAGAAAAGAAAAAGATTTTTGCTTTTCATTAATTAGCATGTTATGTTAATTTTTTCTTTTAAAAAAGAAAAAGAAAAGATTTTCCTTTCTTGTTATTAGTTACATTCAGATTTTTGTGATCGTTTTGTTTGTGTGAACCTCTCAACTCTTCTGTAGCTAGAATTCATCCAACAAAACGAATACAATTTTCGCATGTAGTTGCATTTAGGACATTTCAAGAGACCACATACGGTAAGACCGGAAACTGAGACTTAATCAAAGATAAACCATAAAATGAACTCAATGAACCTAACAACGCATTGAAACTTAATGCTCACATTCTAGAGATCTAGGTTAGAGACGTGTTCCGGCGTCGTTAAGCCTGATAGTTTATCGTTGAGTGGTTGGGTGATTCCTCCACGGTGAAACGATAGGTGCCAGTACGGACTGTGCTCCCACGTACCGTCGAGTATAAATTGGGAGACCCCTATAGGCTTGCAACCTTTGATCCACAGGAAGCCCAGTCTGCCGCCCTACAAACCGTAATGCACTGAACACAACATTCGGGAAGATTGACTGCAGTACAGGAAGTCCTTGGTGATCTTCTGATCGCTAAGGTGTATAAGCAGTTTTACGGATTGTTTGGCACACCCTTTTACCTAGATTTCCAGAGTAGTCAGCTTTGATCCTTTTCAGACTGTCTAACAAAAAGGTGTAGTGAGGCACCTTGTCACTTCGTGCTCATTAAACAATCGAAGGAGACTAGAGTCATCTTTTCGTCCTTTTCTCGACTCTTTAAAGATGAAAAGGTCAAGTCAAGTGTCTTAAAAATTTATCTGGCCACGATCACATAACCCAGTAAAATTTTGTTTGCATTAGTCTGCGTAGGGACTGGTTTCGCTAGTTTCCCTAGGTTTTTGTGAAGTTTCACCCTGGCAGAACTACCACTTTCGCCTTCCGAGGGTTCGGTTTTGAGTCAAATTCTCCCTATTGTTCCAAGCGTACAACCGATCAGCTCTCGCGCTCCAGGCGACGAGGATTATCAGTTTTATACGAACCCCATTTGGGAACCTTCTCAGAACGGTATCCCTTTTTGGGAATATACTTCTCCTTGGAAACCTTTTCCTTCCGACATGGAAAATCCATCACCTACTACTACTGATGAATCCGACATGCCAGGGGACGAAATCCCTAGCACAATGGAGTCTACACATGTTAGTAGGAACGCTTCTACCGGGGGACTGCCTCTTGGTTATAAAGCATTGCGCGATTTTATATCATCTCCTTTTCCGACCTCTATTTGGTCACCACCCGTATTTTCCAATACAGAGCCATCGACTCCGCCACCTCGCAGTACAACTGTTACTTCGGTGACAACCCCTCCGCTTATATCTGTGGCTTCTTCAACGCCCTATTTTTAGCCGACCTTCGTCCTCTTTATTTGCAGGCTTTGATCCTACATCTAATGCATCACTTGGGGGGCAGTATGATCAGTATCTACCACCCTTCGGTACTGGGGCAGGTCAGTTATCAGTTGGAGAGATTTCGGTCCCGCTATCCATAGATTGGGGTTCCACCTCTTACCATGGTGGTCAAGCGTCGTACGCTCAACCTGAAATACCATACCACAAAAATCCACAAGGACAATCCTTCCAAGGAAATCCTTTTGCTTCTAGTGGTCCCTTTTTCACTCCTCATACTCAACCTGCTGGCAACCCAGGTCACCCTTCCATTCCACAAGCTCAACCTGGTCTCCAACAAGGTTCCAATATTGGACAAACTGGTCAATCGTTTGTTAATCCAAATCAACCTAACGTCCAATATACCCAAGTTTCGGGCCAGGTCACCCAAACGATTGGTCAACCAACTGTCCAATATACTCAGTTTTCTGGACAAACTGGTCATCCTCAAACCCAACCATCTGGTATGGGAGGACAACCCTCTGCTGCATATCCGCAGGGAAGCCAAACTCAGTATCAGCAGGGAAGCCAACCCCAGTATCAGCAGGGAGGCCAACCTCAGCATCAGCAGGTAGGCCAAACTCAGTATCAGCAGGTGGGCCAACCTTAATACCAGCAAGGTTATCCCTTCACTCAGATAGCCCAAGGTTACCCATCTACTAGCGTTGCTCAATCTGGCACCTGGACCCAGGTTGGATCTCAAAATCCATATGGTTCTCAAATGCAGGCTGGAGGTCAATCTCAACCCTTTTACCAAACTCAGCCTGGGTCTCAAACCCAATTTGGAGTCCCACTGCATTACGGTTACCAGCAATCCCAAGGCCAACCTCTGTTCGCTCCTTACCAAAATTACCAACAGCCACATGCCGCTTCTGCAGCATCGTTTGGTAACCCATATGTTGGGGGGCAAAACGCTAACCCCTATACCCAGCGTACTATGGGGGAAAATCCATCAGGGCAAGGTCCTTGGGGGCCACCACCACCTGGTTGGAACCCGGGCGTCCCATCGACCCAGCAGCCTCAGATGTCATTTAATCCTCAATTACCATTTTTAGCGACTCTCGAACTACCGGATGTGTCTAAATTGACTAATGACCCTATCCTTCATAATCCTTATTGGCCTCCGATTTCCACCAAGATTCCTGGTGATTGCCCGAAATTTGATGGCAAAGCCAATGAAGATCCACAAGCTCATGTCATGACGTATCATCTATGGTGCTCATCTAATTCATGGCTTGATGATTTGATTCGGCTTCACCTTTTTCAAAGGACGCTCACTGGCTCTGCCGCTAAATGGTATATTGAGCTAAATCGCGGATCCTTTCAGGATTTCAACTCAATGGCTATGGCATTCCTTACACATTTTCAGTTGCCCATTCGATATGAAACGGGCACGCACCTCCTTACGTCCTTACGACAATCAACTGCTATGCACATCTCTGATCATATCCATGAATGGAGACGGTGTAGACGTATGATTAAATTTTCGATTCCCGACCAGCTTCTCACGGATTGGTTCACGACTTCATTCGTGCCTCCAATAGTTCGGGATATTGCAATGGGAGCATGCGTTACTGAAGAGCAAGCTATTGCGCGCGCTCAATAACTTGACTTAGTTTATTCTCAGTCAGGTACATTATATGATTATTTGCCTGATGCCCCTAGACCTGGAACATCCAAAACCCCGCCAACACCTACGGTTGACGGCATTATCGGGTCTGTGAGTTCATCCTCCAAGAAAAATTCCGCCAACCCTGGGAAGCAAAAATCTAATACTCCAAATGAAAACACTTCTCAAGTTACTCCTCCTCCTAAATCTACCTCCGAGGTTAATACCGTTCAGTCAACCAAGACTGACAAAACCTCGAAATCAAAGAAGAAAGAGAAAGGGAAAAACAAATCGGAACAACCTAAGCAGGAACAACCTAAACCTCAATCTGAGGAGAATGCCAAACACAAACCCAAGTATCCTTGTTTTATCTGTGATGAGGACCACTACACCAAAGACTGCCCTCGGCGGTCTGAAGTTAGTCGTTTGTTGAAAGGCGCCCCTGGGGTTCCTGCGGTTCTTAAAGAACCCTTTCCTTCACAGCAGACCCAAATGGTCGCTGACCCCTCTCAACCTCCCTCTTCTTTCGGTTCCCAAGTGTTTATGGCGGGTACGGTCCCTATTAACATCAGTACTCGAACAAAAGAATATCCATCTGCCGGCAAGGAGCCTGAGGTCACCCCCAATGCTCCTCCTTTCAGTTCAAGCCCTCTCCACATCGAGAGACCTAGTGCTGAAGTGCCTGCTCGAACCCTCCAAAAGGAGTACTCCGGAGATCTTCTTACAACCCAATTGCCTGTGTTGCTCAGCACTATAATATCGTTGAAGATTTAGCCCAGACTCCGTCGGCTATGTCCGCTTTAGAAGTTCTCCAGAGCTGCCCCTCTCAGAGGAAGTCCTTTCTATCCGCCATCGGCGGTATAGATCCGGCAGATTCGGATTTGATTACGTTCGATTTAAACCGCCATACTCAGAGACTGCCTCCCCAAATCGCCTTTCTCATACAGGTAGTTATTGATAAGAAAACTATTCATCACACAGTCATTGATGAAGGTGCTTCCACTTGCATCATGTCTGTGGCCTGTTGGAAAGCTATTGGTTCTCCAACATTGAGTCAGTCTCTCACAACCTTGGAAGCTTTCGATGGAAGAGCCTCACGTCCTTACGGTATTCTGCCACGTTTACCCATTTCTTTGGAAGGAAAAACGGTCGAGATGGAAGTTGAAGTCGTTGACGCTACTCTGACGTACAACCTCCTTCTCGGACGCAGCTGGATTTATGCGATGCAAGCCGTTGCTTCATCCTATTTTTGTATCATCCGCTTACCTCACCAAGGGAAGATTATTACAGTCGACCAGCTGAATTTTTTCGCTTCCTCTTCAGAAGGAACTATCCCTTTTGTGGAACATACCACGAAGTCATTTGAGAGTCTCAGTCACGAACTTTTCAAAGATCCTGCCCTTATGGGTGTTTTTCCAGCCTCACCTCCCAATGTCGCTTCCGTCAATATGATCTCTACTTGTCTCGATCCATGGGTCATTCCTCCCATCGACCAAGTAGATTCATGGGGCGACAAAATGCCGTTGAGTCCAACCGAACTCAACTATGCTGAAATCATCGCTGCATCGGCTTCTGAACTTGCTCTTTCGAGCAAAATTTTTCACACACTCGCTCCATCTCTAGGGATTTTAGCTCCAGCTTCTTCAGATCCTTTACACGAGATATTCTCTTCCGATGAAGCCATTATAGAGACTATCTCTCTCGAGGAACCTCCTTGGCACCATACCC
This sequence comes from Pinus taeda, assembly GCA_000404065.3. Taxonomy (NCBI): domain Eukaryota; kingdom Viridiplantae; phylum Streptophyta; class Pinopsida; order Pinales; family Pinaceae; genus Pinus; species Pinus taeda. Next base: position 5,564 of record APFE031268945.1, read on the forward strand.
ATCATCGTTCCTCGTTGCTCTCTGTCCCTCAGGATGAGCCAACTGCTATTCAATGGTTTGCTCCTTGTTCCCCATTCTGATTCCTTCAGTCCCCTGTTCACGTTTATCACTCATCTTCTGAAGGTAATATGGTGAACATCACGCAAACCCAACCCATCGACATCTCTATCAAACCTGGGATTGTCGAACATGTTCATATCGGAGTCACTTGTACTCCGGAGGAGATTCAAGTTTACTCGAAACTTTTTCGCGAATTTCGCGATGTTTTTGCTTGGTATTACGAAGAAATGCCCGGAATTGATCCTAGCATCGTGGTGCATGAAATCATCACATACCCCGGTGCTAAGCCTGTTCGACAACGTTTACGTCAAGTACACCCTCGAAAGGCTGCAGCGATCAAGGCCGAAGTGGAAAAACTTCTTAAAGTTGGTTTCATTTACCCTATACCGCTCACAGATTGGGTTTCCAATATTGTACCTGTCACTAAAAAACAGGGAACTATCTGTGTCTGTGTTGATTATCGTGCTATCAATCGGGCCTGTCCAAAAGATAATTTCCCCACAACTTTCATTGATCAGATTATTGACGAGCGTGCAGGAAGCGAAATGTACTCTTTCATGGACGGCTTTTCTGGTTATAACCAGATCAATATTGCTCCTGCTGATCAACACAAAACTGCTTTTATCTGTCCGTGGGGTACCTTTGCTTATAAGAAGCTCCCTTTCGGTCTCAAAAATGTCGGGGATACATTCCAACGTGCAATGTCTTATGCTTTTCATGACATCCGACACATTGTACAGCCTTATCTGGATGATCTTCCAGCTCATTCGGCTAAGTGTAAAGACCACCCTGCTCATCTTCGTGAAATTTTTCTTTGCTGTCGACACTACAATATCAGGCTTAATCCTCATAAGTGTGTCTTCTGCGTAGAAACGGGCCGACTTCTCGGATTTGTCGTCTCCCAAGAAGGCATCCGTCTGGATCCCCTCAAAGTCGAAGCTATTGTGAATCTCCCTCCCCCTGCTTCCTTACACCAACTGCAAAGTCTGCAAGGAAAAGCGAACTTTTTACGTCGTTTTATCCCGAACTACGCCGAAGTGGTTAAAGGCTTTACGCGTCTACTTAAAAAGGATGTCCCTTTTCACTGGGATGTGGTGGCTCAAGAATATTTTGAGCGTCTCAAAGATCTCCTTGTCTCTGCTCCATTGCTTCGGCCTCCAAATTATCATCGTGACTACATCCTATATTTAGCCGCTGCCGACACCACTATTGGTATGGTTCTTGTCCAAACTGACAATGATGACACCGAACATGTCATTTATTATCTCAGTAAAAACCTCCTTGACACGGAAACTCGATATGCACATGTCGAGAAGTTGGCATTAGCCGCTGTTTGCGTGGTCCAACGTTTCCGCCACTATATTCTGTTGCACACTACTACAGTGATCTCTGATTGCAACCCCATGACGTATATCTTGTCACGCCAGTTGCTGGGGGGAAAATACTCTAAGTGGATTTTCATCCTCCAAGAATTTGACTTGGAGTTCACTTCCACCAAGTCTAAGAAATCGCTGGTTTTCGCTGAGTTAATTTGCTCTTTACCATCTTCTTCTTCGCCATCTCATACGGAAGATCACATCCCGGATGAGACCTTGTTTCTCATCAGCACCCTCGACCCCTGGTACGGTGACATTATCACGTATTTGCAAACATCCTCCTTCCGCCCGGGCACTTCTAAAGACGCTCGACGAAGGATTCGTCATCAATCCCAACCATATCGGATCATTGGGGATACTTTGTATCGCCTCGGCGCCGACTCTGTTCTCCTCTGTTGTCTTACTCACGAGGAAGCTGAGAGAGTCCTCAATGACTGCCACTCAGGTGCTTGTGGCGGCCATATGTCTGGCTATGCTACTGCTCAGAAAATTCTCCGTGCTGGCTACTTTTGGCCTTCCATCTTCAAAGATTGCATTCTTGCAGTTCGTTCCTGTCACGACTGCCAAATTTTCCAACGGAAGATGCGGGCACCCGATGCTCCTTTGCACCCTGTTCTTACCATCGGCCCTTTTGCCAAATGGGGGCATTGATTATGTTACCTGTAACCCTCGCTCGGCCGGGGGGCATGGGTACATTATTGTCGCCGTTGATTATTTTACTAAATGGGCCGAGGAGATGCCTACACTCAATGACGACGACCACACAGCAGCGCAATTTTTGTTTAATCATGTTATTTCACGATTCGGCGTCCCTCAAGCCATCGTCACTGATCACGGAAATCATTTCCGGAATCATATGATGACAGAACTGACAACCCAGCTGGGCTTAAAGCACGATAGTTCTACCCCGTACTATCCTCAATCCAATGGCCAAGTTGAAGCGATCAACAAGATCTTGGTTACTATGCTTCAGCGCACCGTTGGCGTGCACAAGTCCAACTGGCATTTGATGTTGTTCCCTGCTTTGTGGGCTTACCGAACTTCCGTGAAGGATGCCACTGGTTTCACTCCATTTCAACTAGTCTACGGACTAGAGGCTACCCTTCCGATCGAATGTGAGATCCCTTCATTAAAATTAGTCGTCGAGCTGCTTCCTAACACTACCCCATTAGAAGAACGCCTCCTTTATTTGGAACGTCTAGATGAAACTCGTCGCCTAGCTAATCTGGCAATCGAAACACAAAAGAGGCGGGTCAAAACTCACTTTGACCAGACTGTTCGTCCACGTTCCTTCAATGAAGGAGACTTAGTTCTCCTATATGATCAGGCAAACAAAAAGTTAGGACCAGGAAAACTCGAATCTATGTGGTTAGGCCCTTATATTGTCAAGAAAGTTTTGGACAAAGGAGCCTATGAGTTAATAGATTATGAAGGAAATCCTCTCGCACAGCCTCGTAATGGGCTGTATTTGAAAAAGTACTATCCGTGATGCTAGTATGCTTCTTTTTGTATATACATGTACTTTAGCAAGTGTGTTGTCTCTGTGTGTTAGAATTTTTATAGACTCGATCGTTGCTTGTCGCTTATTGTGTTTTCCGCTTCTTGTCCAGATGTCTAATACGCCTTATATTGGTTTCGCTGATGGTGTCTGTCGCAGTACTCGTAACTTATCCTCTGCGGCATGGGTGATCTATGATCCTCATGGTGAACTGGTAGATCTTCAAGGTGTCTGTTTGGGTCGTACCACGAATAATGTCGCCGAATATTGTGTCGTAATTGAACTCCTTGCTGAAGCAATTAATTTTGGTATTCAGGCGTTAGTGGTAAACCTGGATTCTCAGCTTGTCGTCCACCAGCTCAATAGGCGTTATTCCGTCAGAGACCATCATATTTTAAGGTTGTATTTACGTGTAAAATTGTTAGAAAGGAATTTTGAGTTTATTACGTATCAACATATTCCACAACAATTGAACGTAGTATCTGATGCATTGGCTAATCGTGTATTAGATAGACATTTGAGAAATTTGTAAATAACACATCATGCCAGCAAGCACATGAAGACACAATGAGAAACCATAATCATATGTGTGAGTCAAAACGAGCTTCTTTTTAACTTTTTCAAGCTCGGCAAAACATAAGAAAATATTACTTATGGTCCGCTTTCAGCTCTTTTCCTGACCTTTTAAAGCGGAAAAGATCGCCGAGTTGTCCCTCTTGGCTCGTTAAACGGTTACTAAGGGGCGGTCGTTTTAAGTTCTTTTATCGACCGTTAAAATATAAAAAGATTACCTGGTTTTTGTCGTTTCAAACTCGTTAATGGTTACGAAACGACGTGATTTTGATCCCTTTTCTACTTTTTCAGGTCGAAATCACTCTCATGAAAAGTACTCCTCGATCATAATGATCGGCGGTTCTTTCGGCATCATTTTACCACTTTTTCGGGCCCGAGAGACACAACTCTACGAAAAAGGACCTTGGAGTTTTCTTTTCCGTGTCTTTTTCAAACTCTCTAAACATGAAAAAGACTCCGAGTTTTACCTGTGTCAGACTCATTAAACCCTGACGACATTGGACTCGTCATTATGACGAGACTTGAGCTCCTCCTCCCTAGGGCTCGTTAAACTTTTACTAGGTTGGATTCGACCGAAGGTTGAACTTATACCACAAGCATATGCTATCCCCATCAAGCTTGTTAAAAATAATTGGGGTACTCGCCATAAATGGCAGGGGGAAAAAGAAAATTTTGGAACCGTAATTCTAGTCGTGTCGGCAGTATGTCGCTCTTGAACATGGCACTTCTCTACTTTCGTGTCAGGGTGGCGACATCTCACTTTGTTTTTTTTCACTTGCCTCCGTGGGTTTGGGTGATCCTGTTTTACCTCTCATTTTCTCATTGCCACGTCATCATGACCTCTGATCTATTGACGTCAAATACTACCAACTCCACTATCGTGCCGCCGATATGTTCAAAGAGAAGTTGACCTCTGAAAGAAACCACCTCTGTCTGATAGTTCATAAATCTTACTTCACAACATTGTCTCTTCCCATCTCGTGTCGATGATGTGGGAAACATTACGACCCACCTTCGACGAAGATCACTTCCTGTCGACTTCAGCTCATTATCCAGGAAAGTGACCTAGAGACTCCCTTCTGGTACCTTGGAGCATGCATGCCTCAATGGCAGGTTCTTCATGTTCGACGCGAGGTTTTCATCATTGGCCTCCGATTGGATGACTCTACGGGTGTTCGACATCGGCTCATTGGTTCACACGCCGTAGACTGTACCTATAGTACCTTGAGGACCATTGTCATTATTGGTGGTACCTCTCGCGTCTGTTAACGGCTTTCATCATTGGTTGGTAATCAGACGATGTTCATGCATGTTCGACTTTAGCTCACATTTTCGCATGCTTGAACTTGTACTTATGTTCGGGTCGAGGTGGAGTGCAAGACCCTGGATTGTGTCTGTTGTAATCTAGGCGTGATTTTGATACATGACTCTTTCACTGGATGGTTGCGACCATACCTGAGTCTACTCATCGATCCTAAACAGATGGCTGCGCCCATACTATGGATCTTGATCATCATGTACTCTTTATGGATGGCTGCATCCATGCCACATATATCATGTATTTGAACTATCATACTGTGTCTCTCAATGCAGATTCTCGGCAGCAGCTATATATGGTCTTGTAAAGCACTTCACCTCTCTCTCTCTCTCGAGGCTCATGCTTTAGGGGGCATCTGTTACGCAGTAATTTGTCACCGTTGGTCACCGTCCTTGTTACCCTTGCTTTCGCACACTGGAGGACAGTTTTATGGACCTATGACCAGTGACACAACTTAAAAACACTTGCATTGGATCCTCCTAAGTATGAACTTCAAAATCCCTGAAGACACCCTTTGAAGATTAGCCCTAAAAAGTGCCCTTTCTCCATTAGCGCGGGTCCACAGTGTCTTACCCGCGCCAATGGCTGAGTTCCTCCAAAGAGGGCACGCCCATGGACGCTCTGTCACAGAACAAAGCCCGCGCCACCCAAATTTGGTCATGATTTTTGGCCAGCGCGCACTGAAATGTTTTTTCCTCCATTGCTCATGCAGTTCTCTGGGGAAAAATCCCATGGAAGTGGTCGAGTGTCGTCTTTTCTATCCATGACAACCCAGTTCAATGGCTATTCTGGGACAATGCCAAATCTTCAGTAGGTGTCCAGATACAATGCATACTTCCTCCTCCTCCATCTATACATGACTGTCACCCTGCATTGAACCAACTAGTTTTTACAAGAGCTAAGGTGAGTGCTGAGATTATGCTGGATTGATAGTGAGAATTGAGAGCTATAGAGGAGTTATGCTGCCAAAATATTGAGAGAGAAGAGGTCACTTTGCAAGGCGTGTTTAGCTGCTAACCCAGTCAGAGGAGGTTCAACGTCAGGCCTCTTTGGTTGTAATCTTTCTCTTCTTTTATTGAATAATGAACGACTACCATTATGGTTCCACTCATGTGTCTTCTGATGATATTTGAGTTATATCTTGTCTGACCGATATATAATTGCATGTACTAGATTTTACGCTTGTGTTTGTATTGTTCTTTGCTTGTGCAGGTGTCCGTTTACGTGGAGCGTAAGGATTGTGACCAGCCAAAGCTAAAGGATGAGAGCGGCGTTTCTTCTACAACAAGTAGCATTGGATTCCAGGTAAATCATTCTGATCGATCTTTTGATTTATACAATTAGTAACCTGCGTGTAGCGTGTGTGATTGTTGCTAGACCCGTGTTGGGCTAGTGGGATCGCCTCTGTCCGCAGAGGGGATTTACCAGTTCAACACCTGTGAAAGACAAAATTCTTTGATAATGCAATTGCTGAGGTGTTGTCGCAAAAAATAGTTGTCATTCCCTCTTGGTCATGACGAAGATCCCTCAACATCCTTCTCATCCAAACTGCCTAACACACTGCTACTATTTCTACGACATATTCAGCTTCTGTTGTTGACAGTGACACTATTGGTTGCTTCTTGGAGGCCCATGAAGTGGCTCTGGAACCTAAATGGAAAACATATCCTAACGTGCTCTTTCTGTCAACGACACTTCCTGTCCAATCACTGTCAGTGTAATCAACCAACCTGAAATCACTTGTTGTTGTGTACAAAACACCATACTATTTTGTGCCATTGACATACCTTAGAATCATTTTCATTGCTTGCCAATGTGTCTCCTTAGGTGTCTCCATGAACCTTGACACCAAGCTTACTGCATACATTATATCCGACCTAGTGGTGGTCAAATACATCAAGCTCCCTATCATGCTTTTGTATAATGTCGGATTGACATTGCTGCTGCAATCTTCTTTTCTCAACTTCAACCCCATGACAGTGGGATTTGGTGCGAACTTGTTGTTTTACATTTTAAACCTCTTCAAAATGTCTGCCACATACTTTGCTTGAGAGATAAAAATTCCATTTTTTGTTTGCTTCACTTCTATGCCCAAAAAATATCTTAACAGTCCCAAGTCAGTGAGTTCCAATTCACTCTTCATGACTTGTTTGAAATCAACGATGAAGAAATCATCACTGCTTGTAAAATCAAATCATCTGCATATAATACAACAATAAGAATATTACCATCACTCTCTTTGATGTAGAGAGTAGGCTCACTGTCACATTTGTCGAAACCATTGTCCAACAAGTAGGCATATATTCGGCTTTACCATGCGCACAGTGCTTGCTTAAGTCCATAAAGAGATTTCCTCAACTGATACACTTTGTCTTCTTGGCCTTCCACCTCATAAGCAGGTGATTGCGCAACACACTTCCTCTTTCACCACTCCATTCGAGAATTTTGATTTTACATCTATTCGATACACTTTCCATTTATGTTGCACGACGATCGCCACAACTGCGCGCACTATCTCCATCCTTGTGACTGGCGCAAACGTCTTCGCGTAATCTCTTCCATGATGTTGCTTGTATCTTTTGACAACTAGCCTTGCTTTATGCCTTTCAATCTTTCCCCCAATGTTGCTTTTGGTTTTATAGGCCCACTTCACTCCAATGACATGTTTTCATTTCAGAATGTTCACTAACTCTCATGTGTCATTCCTTTCTATTGCTTCTATTTCTTCCTCCATTGTCGCAACCCATTTTTCTTTTTTCACTACATCCTCCAAATGGATTGGGTCATCTACATGACAAAATGAGGCAAATAAGGAATTCAAACCAACGCTACTATCAACTTCATCTTGCTCATAAAGTTCATTTAAATTTTCGAATTTTGATCTTCTTGTGCTTGCTGAAGATGGGCTTGACATGTCGCTTGGTGTTGCGCTTTGCGACGTGCTTGGAGAAGCACTTTCTTGGCTACACGAAACTGTCATATTATTTGTTGATGGTGTTTCTTATTGCCTGTTTTGTTGCACTTGAATAGGAGTATAGGGAGTCACTGTTGAGTAATTACTTGCTGCAGCTAATTCCTCTTTGTCCTCATGTGGTATACATGCTTTAAGATGGACTTCTTTTTCTAAACTTCCATCCCACGCTTCCTCTTCTATAAACTTCACATCTCTGCTGATTATGACCTTCTTGGTTAATGGACTGTAGAGTTTGTATGCCTTGGATTCATCACTGTATCCAGAAAATATACATTTTTCCCCCTTGATGTCCAAATTCTTCCTCAACTCATCTGGGACATGTGCATATGTCACACATCCAAAAAATCTCATGTGAGTGACACTATGCTTTCTTCCACTCCATGCCTCTTTAGGAACTACGTTCTGGATGCTTTTGGTTGGACATCTATTCAAGATATATGCTGCACAAGTGACTTGGAAAATGCTTTTCCTTCATCATACTCCTTTCCATTTCCATAATGGTCCTATTCTTCCTTTCTGCCACACCATTTTGTTGAGGTGTATACCTTGTTGTAAATTGCTTGTGAATTCCATGATCCCTATAAAAACAAAGGAAATCATTTGAGATGTATTCTCCACTACTATCAGTCCTAAGGACTTTGATGTAGTGTATGTTTTGCTTCTCAACAAGAGATTTGTATTGGCGAAAGTGCTCAAACACTTCACTTTTCTCTTTTAGGAAATAGACCTATGTCTTCTTTGTGTAGTTATCTATGATTGCAATAAATAGTGGTTGTCACCAATTGATGGTGTCTACATTGGTCCACATAAGTCTGAGTGGACAATCTCCAAAAGTGCCTTTGTCCTTACTGACTTTCCTGCTGGACATGTCTCTTTATGTTGCTTGCCCAAGACACATCCTTCACATAGCTTGTACCATTTTTCTATGAGTGGTAGTCCCTTTACCATGCCTTTCCTATGCAACAAATTCAAACCTCCAAAGTTGAGATGTCCAAATATTAAATGCCATAACCAATTTTCATCTTTGACCTCCACTTGAAAGTTTACTTGTATGACAACTACATCTTTTCTTCAATTCCCTTGTGAGTCCATTGAGAGTTGTGCTTGTGCACCTTATTTCTGTAAATCTGATTTTAATTTTAAGGGAAACATTCTATTGTTTTTTATCTGAACCTTTGCAATAAGATGTCTTCTTAGAGGCCTATCCACGTGATACTTTTGTTCGGCTCTCCTCCCTACATTCCTACCTCAGAGACTCACCCTCTCTTTCTCCCTTACAAAATGATTTTTTCTTTCATATTTATCTCAACATAAAATTTGACATTAATACATGACAGTGCAAAATAATCAATACATTGTTGTTGTTGAGTGTGGATAGTAATGGCGCCGCTGTTATTTGCTAAACTTTATTAAATTCCCTAACTTTTGTGATGTGCTGTGGAATGGTTCACATGATGCTTTTATTGGGATTTAGTGATTCAATCTTCAAACGAAAATGCAACCTGCAAAAATACTTCTGACAAATATGGCTCTATGTCAGGGTGTATTTAACGCGATGGTTAAGATTAATATTTCCAACAAATAAGAAAAGGCCTCTCGAAAAACAATGTTAAATTATTTTATCTGCAAGATAAACAACTAACTCTTAAATTATTGTCCGTGAAAGATAAACAACTAGCTCGTGCTTGTTCTCTTTACAGCAAATCAATGGTGAACAAAGAGTTTTTGCAAAAACCTCTCGAAAAACAATGTTAAATTATTTTAAATGTTAAGAAAAAACCTCTCGAAAAACAATGTTAAATTATTTTATGTGCAAGATAAACAACTATCTCTTCAACTATTTTCCGTGCAAGATAAACAACTACTCTCGCTTGTTCTGTTCACGGCAAACCAATGGTGAACAAAGAGTTTTTGGTCCGGCTTCTCAATCACTACATTTCTTTTTCTCGTTCTATTTTGTGGAATGTGTCTTCTTCTTACATGGCACACATAGGAAATGTAATTTGTAAGTCATAGAAAAGATGGTGTGGAGTTATGGATGTCTAAATTCTAAGAGTTCTAAGAGCTCCCAGTTGGGGAAACGATTTAGTTAGTTATGGCAGTTTATCTATAAAAGTTTCAATTGCTTTATTTAAAATACCCTACCTCCAACCTATTAGCAGATAATTTAAATAACTGCACGTCACATTTACCATTAGAATCTTTATTATTTTAACCCGTCACTGTGGATGTTTTAAGAATTTTATTTATCGTAAAATACATTTAAAATACAAAATATTCTCTAGAACATCAAATTCCAGGCCTGCATCGGTTGATCGACCCATCAAATCACTTTATTTATTTATAGTTTTACTCTTTGCCCAATTTTATCATACTTTCGCAATTGAATGCATCAATCCTCTTTGTTTGGATAAGCATTCCCCCTGATCATCTATTGAACCCATATCATATATTTCCATTTGCAGGAGGTGATAGTTATGGAGGTGCAAGTGGCAGAGATAGTGCCGGAAACATTCCAAGTGTTTATAAACCATAGAGGACCGCACGTGAAAAAGACACTTGCCAGCCTCATATACCATCGCCTCATAAACTACGGGTTAAGTGTCTATCTGGATAGAGACGAAATTTGCATGGGAGATAGTATCACACTTGCCATCAGCACTGCCATTCAGTCTACCTCTCTTTACATTGCCATCTTTTCAGACAGGTATGCTGAATCCAGTTGGTGTTTAGATGAAGTGTATTGTATTATGAGATCACATCATAAGCGCAACACAAAGGTTATTACTATGTTTTTCTAGGTTGAGCCTACCAACCTTCGTCACATTGAGAATGGTCGTTATGCAAAAGCCTTCAAAAATCACCAACACAAAGGTAGAGTCACCATAGAAGTCATCCAGAAATGGAAGAGAGCCCTCAATGAAGCTTGGTTGAAAATCGTAATTCCAATTGCGCGTAAGTGTTTCACCGCGCAGCGATCCCAGCAACCCCAGCGATTCAGCCCAGTGACTTCAGCGATAAGCAGTCAACGACACAGGCAGTTCAACGATTGAGCGATGACTGAACTGCCGATATCGGATCGGTGAAATGGAAGTGGAGTCTTTATTATTAGCGATGAGCAATCGCCGATAACCCGGACCCGACGATGGTATTAATCCATTTTAATAAATTATCGGGTCCATAATATTTTTCGCTATCGGGAAAACCAAGTGGGAGCCTTTCTCATGCAATATGTTGAGACCCGATATCCCGGACCCGATGGGTATTCATCATTTTGTTTAAAGTTATTTCGGGTCCGTGAGTGGCTTGGTTTATATTTTTTTATGTTATTATGCATATATTAAAATATATATTTCGGAGGTATCGGGCCATATGTGATCGGGATTTCGGAATAGGGGGAAACCATCGGTGCACATTGTTGTGTCATGGGATGAAGTCCCGACCCGATAGAGTTCTAAAAGCATATTGGATAATGGGTGAAGTAAAGGCCTGGGAAATAAATTTGACGTGAAGTGAAAGTTTTCTTACCGCCGTTTATCTCAGTAAGACAGTAAATGCAATTTACTGTGGTTGGTAAGTTTTTGGTGAAGTTTTAATTTTGTTCCAGCGCGAGTATGGGCATGGATAAAAGCCAGTAAGACCATTAAAATTTTACTGTCTTCTTTTACGGCAGTATGGAGATGCTAGTACTTTTCCCCGCTGTCATATAAAAAAAATGTAATGTTTTCATTTGTTTTAAGTGAGAGCAATGGAGAAATATGCACAGCAGTGCGAAACAAAGAGAGAAGGGAAAAACGCAGCAGCGCATATGATAATATACGCAGCAGTGTAAAAGAGAGTGTAATTGTAAAAAGAATGCACAGCAGTGCAGGAGAAGCAGTGAAGTGAATGAAGAAAACCAGGGGGCAGTTTTGGTTTCAAAACCATGAATAGTTTCACACAGCAGTGAAAAGGTAAATGTGTAAATCCCTGTAATTTTTGTTTTCACACAGCAGTGAATGTAAATGAAATATTTACACACAATGGTGTAAAATTTCAAAGGAGGCAGAGTAATTTTTGTTAAAATGTTTTGGTGAATCCCTCTGAGTAAAAGAGGATGAATATGTAAGTGTTTTTGTTTAATGAATAGAATTTTTTTTATGGTGGTGCAATACTCTGCTCAGTAATTTTTTTTAAGGCTCCTCTGTACAAAAAGATCCTGGTGTAAAGGAAACAGAGCATTGCCTCTGGGCTTTCTGCGTCATCTGATATATCTCAGGTACGGTAAATTGGATTCCTCATCGCAATTAAATTCAAACCAGATTTTTCTTAGAAAAATGTTGTCAAATGGAGGTTTTACTAAGGAAATTTGTGCTAGATGGGTTTTTGCGGGAACATTACATGCAACATTTGGGAAGTTATGAATGCAACGTGACATCCGGGGTTTTAAAGGAAGAAATTGGCCTTACGTTTTCTCTCTGTAGATATTTGCACTGTAAACACTCCCTCGGGCACAATCTCTATTAAAAATAAGTGGAATGCGGTGACTTTGAATTTACTTACAGGAAGGCCAATTTTTTACTGATTGGAGTAAAAGTAAATTTTCCAGTTTTTGTGTTTGGAAATGCATAAAACGGGGTAGGAAGAACAGGGAAGACTACGCCAAAGAAAAAGACCTAGGTGAATTGGTTGTTGATGAATACGTTGAGGGATAGAGATGGTGGCACAACGTGCACTTTCTTGAGAGCATAAGAGGTATAATTTCTGACTAAAAAATTATTCATCGAAATGAGCGTGCACATGATTTGTTGGATCTATTATCAACGTGAGATTTATGTTTCAAATCTTTCATAGACACGTCAAACTCTTCATCTTTCTCACAAATACACACTGAACAATCTTTCTCATAAATACTTGCTGACCGAGAGCTTAAGAAAATTCAAATAAATTTGAAAATTTGAAGGGTCGAAAGCATAAGGGTTACTAGCCGTACTAAATTTTCAATTAAGAAAATTCAAAGAGTGGAAAGTATAAGGGTTATTATGCATGGTCATTATGTTAAATTGGATATGAGGTTTATTGATTCATGGTCATTAGGTTTTGGATATGAGGTTTATTGACTCTTTTCTTAGTTTTAATTATATATGGATATTTGGGTTTGAAAGTGAAAGAAGGTGTTGTGGTGATGAGAGTTAATTTGGTATTTTAAAATGAAAAGGTTACAAGTTTAAATTCTTGCTTGATAAATTTTGAAAGGATAGTTGATTGAAAGATGAAGTAATTATGGAGACGGTTAAAGGTGAAAGTGCATAAATAATTTAATTTTTCATTAAGTGTGACAAAACATCGAGTATGACCAATAAACAAGATAATTTTGCAAGATAATTTTGTTGCTCATTGGAGATTGATTGTTGCTTTATTTGAGGTGAAATTTTGGATAGAGAGTTATTTTTGATAAGTAAATAATTTTTGGTCGCATATTTTATTGGGCCAATTGGTTGAAGAAAGCGATAGCAGTGGAATTTTTTTTTGGTATAAGGGTGTTTATTCTCACTTTCCTCCCTCAACATTTTGAATTTGAATATTGTACAAGGTGTTATTTTATTTGAATTTGTATTGTAGATGGGTACATGATCGGTTGAACCTGGCACCAGTTATATCATCGTCAATTAGTTTGTATTGGGTACATTTTCAATGTAGTCGATACCCTGTTTTCAAAGTTGATTGCTCGAAAAAATGGCCAAAGTAGATGATTTATTGCATTTATTACACAATTTAGTGTCATTGAGTATTCATAACAGTGTCCAAGTCAGCAAGGACACACTCTCTGACATTCAATCATGTTTGCAGAATGCTAAAAGCATAATTGAATTCTTGGTGCTAGAGTCCCAGTTTCAGTGAGAAGAACTACAAAAGAAGAATTCTGAACCTGTCCTTGTTCAAAATAATAGTTTGTTTAAGCCCGATCATTACTCAGAAATTGATAAGAGTAATGCAGTGGTTTCAAAAGAAAATGAATTTTCTTATGAGAAGCCTATTATTCCCAAAAAAATCATAAGGCCATGGGAAGATATTAGACACAATAAACATGGAACTGGTTTGGGTTACTGTTGAGCTAATTTATGTACCTAAACTAACACAATTATTTATTATCAATCCAGGTTGTTTATGCTTTGAGGCAAGTTCACTATATGTGAAGATCAGATATAATCAAACCTTGAAAGATAATTTATTCAAAAGCAATACATCCTACAACTCTAATTCAACTTGTTCAAAGTAGAGGAAAAATATTGAGATGGTTCTTGACTCAAGAAGTCCACCTTTGCCTCAACTATCACTTAATGAATCGGAGATTAAAATCAAGAACTTAAGATGGATAAATTGTTAATGAAAGAAACTCTTAACTTAAGAGACACATAAAGTATTTCATCATAATTTATTCATCTCAATACTCAAAATCACAATAAGAAACTACTTGCATGCAAACCAAAGAAACTAGTTGTAATTCATCATTTTGGCAGAAAAGATGCTCAACTTGAACACTTGTGTTTCTTCAACTAAATAAAGTGATGAATAAGATAAGAACTAAAGAAATCAATCACTATGCATGAACCATAAAGCAATCTGAAATAAAGCTTTGAAAAACCAGTTCTACACTAAACAAATTACAAGAAATAAAACTAGTTAACAAGGAAGTGTACTTAGCTTGGAGTGGGGGCCCTCCACCCTTACCTTGCACACTTGAGGAGTGATATCAGAAGCTCAAATAAATTACACATCCATAGCATTGAACAGCAAAATAATAATAGTACAAGTCTTCAAATTAATTCCTCCATCCAAAAGTGTCACAGCATAAAAGTATAATAAGTCAATACATGAGCCATCAAAGTTGTGGCTCTTAAATAAGGAGTCTCATGAAACAAATTGATCTACATTCACTCTAACAAACCCATCTACTCTAATCCATCTATCCAAGTCGAATTCACTACCCTCATCCCAAGAAATATGACCAATCCCATGGAATCTCAAAACTGGCCTATTTAGATGGGATTTCTAGATGACTAGTCATGATTAACTAGCACCAAATGGGCCTAATAAAGCTTGTTCTGTTGGAACCAAGCATATGTAGCTTAGTCCTAGTTCCCAAGCTTTCCATTCATGTATTCAGTTCGTGCCCAAGTGTCCTGCAACCACATCAACCATAGAGTGATTACGGGAATTTCTGAAATTGCCAAATTTGCACTTAAAATCAAACTTTTATAAAAACTTTAGAAATTGACAAATTAAAGCTAAATACCTGAATGGATATCAAATATACATCAAAATGGAATGAATGAAGTGAAAATGGATGATAAATATATGGTTAAGTAAGTTTCTTAGAGAAAAATAAGACCAAAACTAAGGCCCAACAAACCTGTCAACCACAACCACAATAGAATCATGTTGTATCACTATCCTCGGAAGACCTATAATGAAATCCATGGAAATGACCTTTGATTTCCATTCTAGAATTGGAATAGGTTGTAGTAGACCACTTGGATGCTTAAATTCTACCTTTATCTGTTGACAGTCCAAACATCTAGCCACGAACGTTGCCACTTCCTTCTTCAGATTCAACTAATAGTAGAAGTTCTTCACCGCTATCAATGTCTTCTAATATCCTAGGTGACCCACAATAGGGGAATTTTTAGGTCTAAAATGGGCCTTGTAAGAAAAATGTACAACAAAAATCAACTTTATAAAAACCAATAAGATTCAAGATGATGATGTCAACCATGGGGGATAATTCACAATTTTTGGACTAAAAAGGTAAAAATATTAAAAAATAATAAAATAATAAAACTATGTTTTCAACTTGTATTTTCAACTTATCTCCCTAAGATTTTACTCAAATTTTGAGCGGGATTACTCATTAGATGTAAAATTTAATTCCTCATCCAAGGAGTACCCATGTCGCACACTTTCGATGGACCCTACTACACGAAAAATGAGAAATCCATGAAATAACGTGATTTCAATCACGTTTTTCATGTATTTCTCATTTTTTGTGTAATAGGGTCCATCGAAAGTATGAAACATTGTTACTCCTTAGATGATGAATCAAGTTTTGTATCCAATGAGTGTTTATGCTCGAAATTTGAGTAAACCCTTAGGGAGATAAGCGGAAAAGATGAGTTGAAAAATTATTTTTTTCTTCTTTCCCTCTAAAATTTGATGATGTAATCTAATCTTATTTTATTATTTCCACTATTATTTTATAATTTCATTAGGTGGCCCATTTTAGATCTCAAAACTCCCCTAATGAGTATGGCTTGATGTGAAACTCCCTCAAGATAAACTTCTTGAGCTCATTGTAATCCGGCAGGTAGATCTTGTCCCTGAATCTCACCCAACCATCTTCCATGAGACTATAGCCTACATCCTCATTACCTATACCTGTGCATACACATATACTTGTACCTATACCTATACTTGTACATGTACAATGTTGTAACATGTGCATCATCGCCATATACTTGTCATCCTACTATCCTTCCTACAAGATCATATCTTATAACTCTATGCCATAAGAGATCATAACTGCTATATGATTCACATGTACCTTCCTACTAAGAACATCTACAACCCATTTCTCCTTCCCTTTAATATATCTTATCTCTAGGTCAAACTCACTAAGGGTAGCCAACCATCTCGCTTTCCTAGCATTTTGATCCGGTTGGTCAAACAAATATCTCAACCTAATGTGATCGCTCATCAATACAAATCTCCTGACAAGAAGATGTTGAAAATAATACTGTGAGGGGGGTGAATCAGTATTAGCAAATCAATAACCTTTTCATTTCCATTATCAAATTCATATATGCTACTTCAGTTAAGGCAACTCGCGTGTATACGCAACTGTGTTTAATGCAACTAGCGTATATCCAGTAAACTTATGATTAAGTTAGTTGATCTTTGATGAGTGCATCAAAAAATTATTAGCCATATAAATAGTAAATAGGTGTAGTAAAATAGAATAGATCATCACACATAAGAAGCACACATGAACACCATGATATAAGGTGGAAACCCAATGTGGGTGAAAACCACCTACTACAATCGTCTCTATCTTCCTTTTAATAAGAAACTTATTTATACAATTTTGTACTGGCACAGACTCATACCAGTATGCAGGTTCCCACCTGTAAAAGGCTACAACCTTCTCTCATTCTCAAGATACTACTGGAAGGGAGCTACAACCCCCTAGTTCTTGTACTAGCTGATGTACTAGTACGTAGGTGCTAACCTACATAAGGCTACAACCTTCTCTTTTCTTCCAAGGACCACGTTTCATAAATTTTCAGACTGGATCCATCAATACAAAACAATCACCACTGCAATACAACCATCAACTATATCTTCATAATCAATCTCTGAATTACCCAACAACTGAATCACTAAAACCCTGTCATCAACACACAGTCACCAAAACACAGAACAGAACCCAGAACTCTGAAACAACCACTAAAACCAACAACAACCTCAAATATCAATTCTCATAATGTATACGCTACTTGGATGTGTCTAACTGGCGTGTATATGCTCTTTCACCAGAGGGAACCCGCGTACAGATATGAAAATAATTACTTATACCTTTGCCGCAATTTTCAACTTCAGATATACCCAGAACATAAGATATAAAAGATAAGACATGCGTCAATAATCAGATCTATTCATGATCCCAGTTCATCAACCTTCATTCGCCACATAGGTGCATCCTTAACAAAGCATCACATACCCATAACTTGCATACTAGATCTCACCCTTCATCTTCTATTCATCACTTGCACACTTGCACTTTGGCCTAATGATCTTCTTCTCCTTATATAGGTTTAGGCCTCTATCAATACCATGGTCCAAAACCACGTAGGACCAATGCCTTGGACCTAATACCTGGGTAAAATACCTTGAACCAAATACCATGGACCAATACCAAAATACCGTGGACCAAATACCACGGACCAAAACTTAGTTTTCCAACCTATACACGTCTTTCCTTCTGTGAAATTGCGTGTGTACATATATGCAACTTGGTATATGGTGAAGCCATGTGTATACGCTTCTTTGTCACATTGAACCTGCGTATCCCTCTCTGATCATTAATTCTTTGCTATTTACTTGTTGTACTATGATCTGTCAACTGAGTGAGTTGCCATCAAGGACAACACCTGTATCATACATGTATCATAATGCCAACAATCTCCCCCTTTAGACTTGATGGAAACAACCACACCAAGTCACTCTTCCCCTTTGACATCAAGGGCAAAGGGAAGAACAAGCTATTCTCTCCCTTGATATACATTTTGTTGTCCATACTCCCCTTGAGTACATGCTGAATTCTCCGATTGAGCTCCCCCTTTGTATATGCTAAGATGTATCAATATGTCCATGCTCCCCCTGAGCACATGTCGAGTCTAAAAAAGACCATGATAGTCATCAACAACTATCATACACCATATGATCTGCACCATAAGCATCTCTCACCAACATCAACAACATGTAACCTGCAATATCATTCTCTTAACCAACTAACAATAAGTAGCAAGATGTATCATTTAGCCATATAAGCATTATCACCATAATGCCAACAATTATTCGAAGCATATGCTCCCCCTGAACCTGTGCCAACCAACACATACCATGACTAAACCATATCAGACTTCTTTTCCTGAGTTTGTCCTGTTTCTTTTTCTTCAGAGCTCCATATACTCGACTATGCAACCTCGAACTCGCGTATATACACGACTTCTCTTCATAATATCTGTTTATGCAAATTGGAATACTGAAGTTCTACACTTTCAGTTTCCCCTGTGTCTGTTATGTCTGCAAACTGACTTATGCCACATCTTTTTTACTCTAATTTTGTCTTCTTCAATACCTAGAATTGTGATCATGTACGATCCTTTTTCTTTGGTGTCTGAATTTTTCTCCTGCATTCCTTTACATTATGTCCAAACTTGTTACATGCATAACATCTTACATGTTTCATATTCTGTTTACTGCAATCAATAGCTTTGTGACCAAACATATTGCAAGCAAAAAAATATCCCTTAAAGTACCTGGAACATGATGATCTTTCTTGAACCATTCTAATTCTTCAACATGTCCAATATTATGATATTCATAACATTCAACATTACTCATCAAAGGAAATAACCATCTATCACTTCCATAGTTAGGAGTAAAATATTTTCTTTGAAGAATTTTTTTCCTTGGTTGCTGTTGGGGTTGACCACTTATCTCCTTGTTGATCATTTCAGATTTTGCATTAGAATTCCTTCCCTCACCCTATGAGCTAGATTCACCTTCGATAGTTTCATAAAAGCCAATACCAATTTTAATAATAGGTGATCTTTGACTACTAAGAATATCATCCAAAATCTTAGTATTGTCTTGAAATCGTAACAATTTATCCTTTTCTTCTAATTTACCTTTTAAGATATTTACCTCAACATGATTTTGTTCTTACTTTTCCTGATATTGCTTCCTTATGTTTTCTGCAGCTTTTCTTCCTTCTTCCACTTGTTGCCTTAATTCAAGCACTTCATGTTCTTGTTCTTCAAGAGCTTCTTCATTCTGCTTATTTGATTCTTCAAGATCTTATTTTAAAGAGAGGATCTTAGATTCAAGTCTCTAAATTGTTATGCTCTAATCTTTTACTACATCCTATAGCTGCTCCCTTACTCTAGTTACTGTCTCTAGCTGATCTTTTAATCTGATAACTTCTTCTGTTTCTACGTCCTTATTTTCATATGCCATGAGAATTTCAATTTCTTGATTATCTTAATCACTATTGGACAAGCCATCACTATTATCATGAGTATAATAACTTCTATTACCTTCTTCAGACACCTTTTCTTTGTTATGAGGGCATCTAGTAGCGTAATGACCAACTCTACCACAAGAAAAACATTTGAATGGTAGCTTACCTTTGAACCTTCCAGATCCTCGTTCAAGATTCTTGATAAAATTTACCTCATATTCTTCTTCTGAAATGTATCCTAATTGACTGAGTTTTACTTTTCCATTTGCTAATACTTTAAATGCGGCTTCTCTCATATTTGATGGTCCTCCTTTTCTCATCTCAAAAGCAGTTAAGATTCCGTGAAGCTGTGTCATAGTGATTTTCTACAGATCCTCCTTTTCCTCTATGGAAGACACTTTGGATTCAAATTTAGCAGACAAGGATCTCAAAACTTTCTCAACTAAGACAACTTCCTTAATTTCTTCACCCAGATTCTTCATACAATTGACAATCTCATCTATACGTAGGAAGTAATTAGCTATGCTTTCATTACTATGCATCTTAAGAGTTTCATACCGAATTCTGAGAGTTTGAAGCTTAACATGTTTTACCTGATCATCTCCTTCGTAGCTTAGAATGATTTTGTCCCATATTTCTTTGGCTGATTTGAGCTGCATGACCTTGACAAACTTTGATTTTGATAAACTTCCCAATAAGACAGTAACAACTTTGGCATTGAGGTCAGATTGCTTTCTACCTGTCGTATCTATAGGAATTGTTGATGGATAGCTATATCCTCCTTCCACAATTTCCCAAATATCCGTTCCAAGCGATTGTAGATAGGTTGTGGTTCTTATCTTCTAGTACATAAAATTTATCCCATCAAAGATTGGTGGTCTGATGGCTCCCTCTCTTTCTTGATTACTCATCTTGATGGATCTTCCTTCAAGCGATCAAGCTTCTTCTGAAGGACCTACTCTGATACCAATTGTTGAAAATAATACTGAGAGTGTGGGGGGAGGGGGGGGTGAATCAGTATTAGCAAATCAATAACCTTTTCATTTCCATTATCAGATTCATATACGCTAATTCAGTTAAGGAAACCCGCGTGTATACGCAATTGTGTTTAATGAAACTAGTGTATATCCAGTAAACTTATTATTTAGTTAGTTGATCTTTAATGCGTGCATCAGAACATTATTAACCATATAAACAGTAAACAAGTGCAGTAAAACAGAACAAATCATCACACATAAGAAGCACACATGAACACCATGATATAAGGTGGAAACCCAATGTGGGTGAAAACCACCTGCTGCAATCATCTCTATCTTCCTTTTAATAAGAAACTTCTTTTTACAATTTTGTATTGGCACAGACTCATACCAGTACGTAGGCACCCACCCACAGAAGGCTACAACCTTCTCTCTTTCTCCAACTATTACTGAGAGGGAGCTACAACCCCCTAGCTCTTGTGCTAGCTGATGTACTAGTACGTAGGTGCTGACCTACAGAAGGCTACAACCTTCTCTTTTCTTCCAGGGACCACGTTTCATAAATTTTCAGACTAGATCCATCAATACAAAACAATCACCACTGCAATACAACCATCAACTATATCTGCATCATCAATCTTTGAATTACCCAACAATTGAATCACTGAAACCCTATCATCAACACACAGTCACCAGAACACAAAGCAGAACCCAGAACCCTGCAACAACCACTAGAACCAACAACAACCTCAAATATCAATTCTCATAATGTATATGCTACTTGGCTGTGTCTAACCGGCATGTATATGCTCTTTCACCAAAGGGAACTCGCATACAGATCTGAAAATAATTACTTATACCTTTGCTACAATTTTCAACTTCAGATATACCCAGAACATAAGATATAAAAGATAAGACATCATCAATAATCAAATCTATTCATGATCATACCATATAATGATAAAGAATTTTAGTCTTCATGATCCTGGTTCATCAACCTTCATTCGCCACATAGTTGCATCCATAACAAAGCATCACATACCCATAACATGCATACTAGATCTCACCCTTTATCTGTTATTCATCACTTGCACTTTGGCCTAATGATCTTCTTCTCCTTATATAGGTTTAGGCCTCTCTCAATACCATGGTCCAAAACCACGTAGGACCAATACCTTGGACCCAATTCCTAGGGTCAATACCTCAGACCAAATACCATGGACCAAAACTTAGTTTTCCAACATGTACGTGTCTTTCCTTCTGTGAAATTGCGTGTGTATGTATATGCAACTTGGTATATGGTGAACCCGCGTGTATACGCTTCTTTGTCACAGTGAACTTGCATATACCTATATGATCATTAATTCTTTGCTATTTACTTGTTGTACTATGATCTGTCAACTGAGTGAGTTGCCATCAAGGACAACACCTGTTTCATACCTGTATCATAATTCCAACAGAATATAATGCCTCCACATCTTCAGGGCGTGAATAATAGCTTCCATCTCAAGATCATGATTCATGTATTTCTGCTTGTGCTTGTTTAGCTTCATGGATTTATATCATAGCACCTATCCCTCTTGCATAAAGATTCCACCAAATCCTCATTTACATTCATCTATACACACTACAAACTCTTTATCCAGATCTGCAATCTTAAGGACTAGAGCATTGGTCAACAACTGCTTCAACTGCTCGAAACAAGTTGCACATTCTTTTGTCCATTCAAACTTCTTACCTTTCCTCTGCAAGGATGTCATAGGATATGCAATGCGTGAGAAGCTCTCGATGAACCTCTTGTAGTAACTTGTCAATCCCATGAATTATCTCACCTCATCCACATTCTTAGGAGTTTCCCACTCCATGATGGCCCTTATCTTACCTGGATCTACTATTATGCCTTCCTTGGAAACACCATGTCCCAAGTAATTCACCTCTATCTGAAAGAAGCTGCACTTTCTATGCTTGGCATACAATTGATGCTCTCTTAGTAATCTCAACACTACTGCTAAATTCTCGGCATTCGCTTCTTAATTCTTGGAGTATATCAAGATGTCATTAATGAATACAATAACAAACTTTTCTAGATAAGAACATAACACACTATTCATCAAACACATAAATGTCGTTGGGGCATTAGTCAAAACGAATTGAACTACAACAAACTCATAATGCTCATACCTGGTCCTAAACTTAGTCTTGTATATATCTTCTTCCTTGATGCGTACTTGATGGTATTCGGATCCCAAGTCGATCTTAGAGAATATTTTTACTCCCTTCAATTGATCAAACAAATCATCAATCCTCTAATGGGTACCTGTTCTTGATTGTTACCTTGTTCAGATGTCTGTATTAAATTGACAATCTGAGAGTAGCGTCTTTCTTCTTCACAAACAACATTGGTGCACCCCAAGGCGATACTCTTGGCTTAATGTATCCCTTTTCAAGCATCTCCTTTAACTACAATTTCAACTCTAATAGCTCTGGAGTGCTCATCCTGTAAGGTACCTTCAATGTTGGTGCTGCCCCTGGCACCAAATCAATAAAGAAATCTAATTCCCTGTGAGGAGGTAACTCTTGAATCTCTGCTGGAAACACATCCTGATACTACTGCAATATAGGGTACCTCTTGAATATTTCTGCACCCTCAACATCTTTACCCTTGTCACTAGATATATGCATTGCAAACATCACAGAACCTTTTCAAAAACTACACTTAGCCTGCATAGCGGCAACCATACTCACTGATGTAGGCTTCTTCTTTCCCTCCAAAATTCTCTTTTCCCCATTATCATCCAACCATTCAATGGCCTTGTCGAAGAAATCCACTTTGGTCCTATGAAGGTAGAACTAATCCATACACAAAAGCATGTGATACGATCCCAATGGAAGTATATTCAAATGTGTTGATGTAGGCATACCATTTAACTCAAATACACAAGCTCTTACCTAATGGTGAACTCTCTTATTTGTACCTATAGCCATCTATAACAACCAAGATTCTTCATTCACTTATTTTCTCAAACCACACTTATCCACCAGGTCAAGATTACTATAACTATAACTAGATCAAGGATCAATCAAAATAGAAATAACTTGATCACAAGCTTAATGTCTATCTCAATGGTAGATGCCTGATGATCCGCTTTCCTGTTGTCCACAACTGCATAAATTCAAGGAATACTATGACCAACATCCCCAATTGTATGTGCCTCCTAAGCATTATATACTTGGGGTCTACCACCCTGATACTGCAGAAAATCCCTCTTATGATGATCCTTACCACATATCCAACATTGCAACGTGCTCTACCGTCACCTCTAGTTTTCTGCTATCCATGCCCCTTCTCAACTATATTGAAATTCTTGTAAGGGAATACATTTTCTTTCTCACCTACATCTTGAGGTATTCCTCTCTTTGGTGGCCATTTTCCTTTAACCTTCTCATTTCCTTTCAATTCACGCTTATGCTTAACTTTGAGCTTCGATTGCTCATAATAATGTTTCATCTTTTGGACGGCGTCCTCCAACGATCTAGGCTCATCGAACTCAATCTGGTCTTTGTATGCTACTAGCAGTCCACTAATGAATCTCGTAACCTTGGCCTTCTGCTCCTTGAGGTAAGGCACATATCTCTACAGCTCCAAGAACCTACTAGTATAATCGCCATCTATCATGGAACCCAACTGCAACTCATAAAAATCCTTAGCTTCGTCATCATAGTACCTTTCTGAAAAATAATTCTTCTTGAAGAGCCTCTCAAACTCATTCCAAGGCAAGTCATCTTCCCGAATACCTTTAACATTCTTCACATCCTCCCACCAGATATTTGCTTTCCCTTTAAGACTGAAAGTGGCTATCCTTGCTTTCATGTCTCTGAATAATCATCCAGTCTGAAGAACTTCATCATACCAAGCAACCATGCTTTTGCATCTTGTGATTTCTTCATCTCTCCATCGAATGTAGGTGGCTTTGCTTTCTTAAACTCATCTGAAAAATATCCCCTGTCAATCCTCCGGTAAGGATGATAATGATGACGATTATAATGCCTATCAGAACTAGAACTAGAATAGTACGTATGTCTATCAACCCTCCTATCTGGAGTATCCAAGGACCTACCATCTCTAATCGTGTCCTCTCCATCCAACCTGTACTCACCACGAGACCTATTGTTGTATGCCCTATTAGTTTTTCCCTTCTTCTCATGGTCGATCTCAAGTGGTCCTTGTCGCTGCAACTCTAACAAACTTTGAAGTATCATTGCATTTACCCCTACTTGTTTCTCCCGTGCCTATATGATCTTGTCATTTTATGCCTTACAACTCCTTATTGCTTCCTTCAAGCTTCTCATTGTGTCTCCCAAATCATAAGAGTTTCCAACACCACGTTTCTCATCTGATCCATAGGGAGTGTCTCGAGAATTGTATTCTACCATCTTGCTAGTCATCTTTGATATTCTTCATGCAAGATATATCATGTCAGTTAAACCAAATCACAATAAACCAATGTACCTTAGCATAATTTGAGGAGGATACATTTTCTGCAAGATCAAAAAATCAGCGTGATACATGTATAACATAATCATGACAACATATTGAAATATAAAACATGATCATATACCCATATATCCATCATTCTAACTAGATTCCAGTCATCAATGCATGCCCATATCAACTACACATAGCATGACCTCATGCATGGAGACAACCACCACATCGTTGTACACTTGACCACATGTGAACACTAATGTGCATAAACACCATGTAACCAACCATACACTCATGAAGACACATTTCACAACAATAACAACGTCCTTCACATGGTGACACCACTACAACCATGACCAACACATAACTCATCCAGTCTGAGGGGTGAACCATGCTCTAATACCCTCTGTAATACCCTCCTCCCATATCTACCCATGTAACCAGCCAACCAAGGTAAAGATGTGACAAGAAGTTACTATGATATGATTTGACCTCCTAAGTCACCTTAAGGAAGTCGAACCGATAGAAACACCCAATACAAACCTTCCACATAAGGAACAGGACTCCCAGTAACCATCCCAACCACCCAGGTAACTATTCCCTGGGTCCCACTAAGTTTTTAAACCATTAAACCCTCGGAGCCTCCCTTGATATGGACAACCATGCGTCCAAAAGGCTTCAGGTGCTCCCACAACATGGGTATGCATGCGTCTAGGGACTTTTCTGCCCAGTGTTATGCCTACATCTCTTGGATTTGAGCCACTTTTTCAAGCCCAAATCCAAGGTCACTACCAAAAACTCAATGACATTTACAGAATCCATAATTTACATAATTACAAGACCTACAAATCAAATCTAACTCTAAGACTATGCCTGACCATCCCAACCAGGACTGACATTATGTCAAACACTTGGCATCAATGCAATCTATAGAAAATGAATACAAGAGAGAGCATAAATGATTGATAACTCATATGTAACTTAACAAGAAGGGTCACCACCCTCTTCCCTTAACTGTTTTGACATCAATTAGGTCTTGCATCCATTATCCTTTCAGTTACTGGTAAATACATGAGATAACCATGAACATAACCAGCCATATAACCATGCTTATAAATAGAATTTAAACCATGTAAATAACAAAGAGATAATAACCATTAAAGCCACATAATAACAAGTACAAAAGCAAGAGAAATTAGCTTTTATTAAACCTAGGCAAAGCTGACTAGGTTCGAGACTTCCACATACCACCTGACCGTAGACATGGATGAACCAAATCTTTCTTTCAACCAGTCACCCCTATGACATATTCAAAGCATGAATGTGGGATCTCATGCATAAACCAATCCAAAAATTACTAAGGGAATCCAAAGGTTAAACCACCTCCACCCTCACCAAACTGTGATCTCACTAAAACCGACATCGAGATCACAAAACCAAACCAAGCTTGAAATGCCTCTAAACTCCATCATTATCCTTGAGGAATTTTATGTCTCCTTGTCTCTCAGGCTTTACCACAATCCACATCGAATCACTAGGCCCTAAACCAAGACTCCAGCCTCAAGATTTATTTGGTATCTCGCCAAATCCAGTCAATGGATTCCGAGGCCTTTAGTTTTTTCCTGAGACCACCTCCACCCCAGATTCTGAAACCATCTAGAAATTCCAAAGCTCAAAAGTAAGAAAACAATCCCATCACACCATAGCTATCCAGACAAAAAAAGGAAGGGCTAGGTTGAAAACCACTGTCATAACAATGATGCCGCTCACAACAAGAGAACCATCTACCAATATATAAAGTCATGCATGTCAAAACCAGCTAGGAAAACACACATGCAATATGCTACCTGTAAGTGTTCCTGCTGAAGTTGCTTGATCCTGCTCTTCCTTGCTTGATCTTTGCTTTCCTTCTTTTCCTTTGCTTGTTTTTCTTTCCTTGCTCCAAAGGTAGAGTTCTCCAAGAAAACTCTAAGTGTTCAAGAGTGGGAAATAGAGAGAGAGAATAATGAGAGAGCTCCAAAACTGAACTAACAAAAGTGTATCCAAAACTAAACTGACAAAAGGTTACACACTGATCTTCTGTGACTTTTTACCTTCCTTTTCTCCTATTTTCCTTTATTTTCATAAATAAATGTGTCAAAATACATTTTTTTCCTTTTTAATGCTTTAGCCATTGTCATTGCCAATTTCCCTTAGCCATAAACATATCCAGTGATGCCCACTAGGATATCTTTGCCCAACATTCATCTTGGAATAAGTGTCCCTTAACCGTGGTCTTATTTTGCCTTTATTAACTTTTATTACATGAACTTTCCACTAGAATATCTTTGCCCAATATTTAGTTTGGAATAACCGTGGTATTATTTTGCCTTTATTAACTTTTATTACATGAACTTTTAACCATGGGTTGTTAAAGGGACACATGCTATCTCTAATAAATCCTTTATCCAACAAATAATGCAACTATCTATTTACTTCTTCACTCTTAGTGGGCATCATTATATGTAACACCTTGATCAAAAGAACAAAACCTAATATCATATCAATATGATCAATGTGCAATGCTCCTCATAGGTGTTATCCCATTTAGAATGTCATATGTAACAACCTCTTCAAAGTCCTCAACTCCTTCAATTTTGCTAGAAAATTTCTATATTCTACAATTTGGTTGCTTCATGTTATAAGAGAAAAAAAAAACATTTCAAACTCTTCAATCCTTCCATAACTTCTTTAGAAGAAAAAAACATCAATCCATTATGAATCTCTCCACCCTCTTCCTTCATGAGGCACAAACCTAAATTATTTCCTTCCTTCTTAAAATAGATGTTATTATTCTTCTCACCATGTACAACATTTTTATCACACCACCATGCCCTATCCAATAGAAGGTGATAAGCATCCACTAGAAACACATCACATAACACATGAGATTAATAATCTCTAATGTGGAAACATACCAAACATTGTTCAAACACCATCACTTAGTCTCCCTCTTGCAACCATGACATTGTATGTGCATTTGGATGGGTTGTACATTTAATTATACCTTTTGTATCACCTTGGTGGAAATCAAATTCTTTGAGCTATCACCATTAACAATTCAAGTATAACCATTTACCTACAATCTTATATTTGTTTTGAAGACAAACTTTCTCTATGCTACCTATTTTTCTTCAAGTTATTTCCTCAATTTCAAGAGCACTCTTCCAAACATCAAATTATATGCTCCCACTAAACATCAACAACACTATCATTTATTGTAGTGTATGTTTGTATATCAAGATGTGCATTATCACTTCTCCTTCCATCACAATGATTCACTAGGCATTATATGCTTTGTACACATTTGCTCCACATTTGAAACCATGAATCATCATCCTTGACCTATGCCATAACCTCTAACTTTATTAGCATTGTGACCTCCTCTAACATTCTAACTTGCCATACAAGTACTTCTTTCTTCACTCTTCTTGCTCCATTATCATCTTCTAGTCACCTACTCTTCCTCTACTCCCTTTGGAACTTTGTTGCATTCTAGCTAACTTTTCCTTTGCCTTCAATGTCAATTGATAGTATTTTGTCACTAACTCTACAACATGCTAATTTCATATGAATGGAACATATAATACATTAACATATCTACCCAGTGGTTCTTTACTCTTTGTTTTGTTTTCACCTCTTACACCATCTATAAAACTCTTCTATATACTATTTCACAAGTATATCTTTATACATCAAATTTTGCATTTTTCTCTCCAAATTCAAAAAAATAACTAATATTCAAAAATTCACCTCATTAACCATTATTTCTCAATTTTTTTTACCTTACCCCTTGGCTTTTTAAAGTTTGTTTTGTGCATATAAACTTCACTCTTTTGAAATCGTTCAACTCTATTAAATTCAAAATAATTCTTCATCTTTTCAATGATCTATTGACTCCATTAAATTCAAACTTTATGCATCTCCTATCTTATTCCTCTAATATTCATAGTGACCCTTATCATCCTCTCTTCTTCATATTTTCAATAATCTATCAACTCTGTTAAATTCAAGTTTCGCTGAGTGTCACAGTGGAAGAATCTCTTCTCATTCAACAACTCTACGTAACAATTGAAGTTGTCTGCTCTCACATGGAGCAAGCTAGTCTGATACTAACTGATGCAGCCGAGGTCCACAGCGATGACATTGCACAGAAAAAACATGGAAGCAATTGAAAATTAAACACAAAATTGCAATGAGCCAAAACACCACTTATCGACCATTCTCTACGGGCCTTGGGCTAAAATCCCTTCTTCGATCGATTGACAATCTTAAACAATGGATCCAAGGAGATTGAACTGTCGCAGTCAAAATCCAGCAGTCACATTGCCAGGCCACCGAGACAGCAATTGATTTGTCCGTGCATTTATAAATCAAAAATTCCTATACAGGTTTTAAAAAAAAAAGTAAACGAGAAAACACATTTTCAAGTTTAGAATCTAATCGGTTAGAATGCATTCATTCGGGCCGGGCCCAATAAATTTGGTATTTTTCGTTACAGGGCTGGAATACATTCATTCGGCCGGGCCCAATAAATTTGGTGTTTTTCGTTACAGGGCTGGAATACATTCATTCGGCCGGGCCCAATACTTATAGTGTCTTTAGTTTCATTGCCAGAACGCCGATGGACATTAAAAAAAAGTAAGGGTAGGTTGCTTTTTGGACAATTGATCATCTCTATCAGAAAAATTTTGACTTTAGCTACAGGAAGATTAAGTGCGCCACAGATGTTGGACTATTCTAAAAACCACTTATGCCCAAACGCTTCTGCATCAAGGTATCAAAACATCACAAAATCGAGAAATAACTATATGAAATCTATCCACCGTGGTACCCATGTAGCTGGAGCTACTATGGTGTGAAAATGAAGAGACACAAATTGTTAATACTATCATCTATTTCTTCTGTAATTCTTATCCCATGCCTTATCACGCTGCTTTTCTCAAATCTTCCCCAATACAAATTTCTCAAAATTAGTCATTCACCTTCGATCGATCTTGATTCGAACTCCAATAATTCATCCTTCCACCGGGTTGTGTGTTCGACGAACAGTTTCGCTGCAGCCCTCAGTCCAGGATCTGGAAATCCGCAAAGCCCTGATCAGAATGTTAGCAAGATTAAGGTAGAGTCGGAGGTTCCATGGCCAATCTTTGAATATCCTTCAGATTATGGAGCGGAGAAGTATTTACTAAGGAAAGCTACAGCTATTGCGAATCGATCTTGTGATTTATATTCACGGGTTTCAGGTAAATCAGATACCCCTCGTATTTAACATATCCATTTCAATCAGATTGTGTTGGAGTAACCCCTACTTGGCATCCTAGAGAAATGAAGTTAGGTAGAGAGGAACCAGGAGGATCTATTAAAACAGAATAACTGAGTTTGACCTAACAAAGTTAGTTAGAGATGAGCCAGAAAGATGGATTAAAACAGAATAACTGAGTTTGACATAACTATTAGGAATGCTTATAGAAATCAGAACAGAATAACCGAGTTTGACATAACTATTAGGAATGCTTACAGAATTGTACACTAAATGTAACATGGGATGGTATAATTTTAATGAATTTCTTCTGGGAGGCTTTATTACTTTGATGGGTATAATCTAATGAATTTTCCCTTGGAGGGTTTATTGCTTCCTATATTCTTCATCTCTATTTGTATGTGCTTTTGTTTCGGGCTATTAAAACTAACAAATTGGCTCAGCAAACATAGCTTTGTGGCATGTGGGTTTCTAAAACTATGTTTCGTTCTTGATGGCAGTCTCGAATATTAATGTTCATATGATTCGGGAAGACGTGTTAATTGATCAGCCTTCTCTGACATACATGAAAGGACCTGAAAAGCCTAATTCAGTATCAGTTCCAGTGACCTTCGGAGGAAATCTCGATGTGATTGAAAGGAAAAGGTACTTTAATTATTCTGAGAGGACAGAATTGCCCTGTGGTTTTGCCAATCATGGTAGCCTAGGGTTTGTTGTGTCTGAAGAAGACAAAAAGGCCATGGAGCAGTGCACGGGCTTGGTGGTGATTTCAGCTATATTTGGAGCCTACGACAGGATTAGGCAACCCATGGATGTGAGGAGAATCACAGCGGAAAACGTTTGTTTCTTCATGTTTATGGACAATGTAACTCTCGCACACCTTGCTAGTTACCAAATCAAACCGAACGAATCTCATAAAATAGGACTCTGGCGCATAGTGTTGGTCAATGAATTGCCATACAAGGAATCTGTTATGAATAGCCTAGTGCCCAAGTATCTTCCCCACAGGCTTTTCCCAAATTGTGTTTATAGCATTTGGACGGATGCCAAGCTACAGCTCGTTGTTGATCCCTTGTTTATTTTGGAATCTCTCCTTGCAACTCACAAGGTTGATATTGCTATGTCAAAGCACCCTTACAATACCCATACCATGGAAGAAGCCATTTTTACAGTCAGATGGGGAAAATGGAGTAAAGAAGCTGTGAGATATCAAATGGAGAGTTACTGCACCGATGGCTTGCAGCCCTGGAGCTCTGAAAAACTTCCCTACAGTAGTGGTATGAGAGCCCAGCTTTGCTAAATTGACCTTATTTAATCTTAATGTGATAGCATCTGACA
The DNA here is from genome assembly GCA_000404065.3 of Pinus taeda. Classification (NCBI taxonomy): domain Eukaryota; kingdom Viridiplantae; phylum Streptophyta; class Pinopsida; order Pinales; family Pinaceae; genus Pinus; species Pinus taeda. The sequence continues at coordinate 37,248 of APFE031268945.1, forward strand.
ATTTTTTTCAAGTGGGCATTAAATTTCATCACTCTAATTGGTTTTTTCTGTGTCATTATTGACATGGCAGATGTGCCTGATACGGCCTTAATATTGAGAAAGCATAGCCTTCCAACGAACCTATTTTCCTGTCTCTTATTCAATGAAATACAAGTCTTCAATCCTCGGGATCAATTGGCCTTTGCATATGTCAGAGATATGATGAATCCAAAAGTAAAGATTCACATGTTCGAATCAGCCATTTTCAATACAATCACAAATGAATATCGTCACTCCAAGAAAACCAGTAGGAGCGTTTTCAAGGAGCCTGCTTTGTACCAGCAAAGTTCGTTCGGATACGAAATTAAAGCCTGCAAATCGTATTTGGACAGAATGTGGAATGCAAATTCCTTTTGATTGTAATAATTCATTTCAAATTCCAATGAAGAGTATAGGCAATAGTCTATCTGTTATAATTTTTTTAATGTTTTTTTCTTCTGTCAAAAATTTGTTGGAATTACATGTTTAAGTAATACCATTTTTTATAGCAATATTTCTATATATACAATAAATAAAACAAATTTTAAGCTAACAACATAAAAGAAAGTTCACTGGCTATGACATGACAGATACTGTAAATGGCTCCAGAGAACCAAGAAAAGTTCACTAGATGCCCGTTGCTAATGGTTGACAGATACTGTAAATGGCTCCAGAGAACCTAGAAAGTTCACTAGATGCCCGTTGCTAATGGTTGATGATATCACAGATTCTGTAAATGGCTCCAGAGAAAATAAAATTCACTAGATTCCTGTTGCTAATGGTTGATGACATCACAGATTCTGTAACTGGCTCCAGAGAAAAGCAGGATATTTGATAATTTACTTACAAATATAACCAATCAATGACACTAATCAATAATTGTTGCTAATGGTTGATGACATCACAGATTCTGTAACTGGCTCCAGAGGAAAGCAGGATATTTGATAATTTACTTACAAATATAACCAATCAATGACACTAATGAATAGTTGTTGCTAATAGTTGATGACATCACAGATTCTGTAACTGGCTCCAGAGAAAAGCAGGATATTTGATAATTTACTTACAAATATAACTAATCAATGACACTAATGAATAATTTTGTAAATGTTTACTGTGTTAGATATGTGAAATCGCTGACAGAGGTACTCCATAATTGAAATCATTCTGGCTGGGCCGGCAAGAAAAGAAGGGAGATTATATCAACGATTATGCATCTGCTCTGTTTAATGGGTATTGGGGAGAATGAACTGCTTTCCATGTGAAATCAACAACTGTTGATTCTTGTAATGATGATTGAAACAATGATTTCCACGGAGATGCACAATGAAATGTATTGCGCATCTGGTTGTTTTGATTAGAGTTATACTGTAAGCAGATTTTAACGCAATCCTCGCAGATCATAAGATTATTTCAGGATTATCTTCTTTGTACAGTATGTCAAATTCATCTGACATCAAATCATAATAATATTAACGTGGAAAACAGCGCTATGTGATTCTTTATTCGTTGTAATGATTGTATTATATTCCAGTTGTCTTTGTTTGGTGTATACTGTAAAATAGTTTTCAAATACGGACTTTGAAGATTAGGTAAGAATCACCGTTATGGGGAGAGTTTGGTCAAACTAATCTGAAATTATGGAATATTTTTCCAGTCCAGTGGACGACAGTTAGTTTGTTTGTAATTAATGTATAGCAAAGAAAATTAAGAAAGTTAGTATTAATAAACTGTTTAGATTTATTTTAATTACTTATTTATTAAATATGTAGAAGAATCAAATTGTTTTTTCTTGAGACTTGGTAAATATGGAGCTAAGTTTATTCCTCTGCAAAAAAAAGTTAATCTCTCTTAAAACTTGGTAAATATGGTGTTAAGTTTATTCTTTAAAAAATAACAACTTTGAAGATTAGGTAAGAATTATCTATGGGTAGAGTTTGGTCCAACTAATTTGAAATTATGGAATATTTTTCCAGTGGACGACAGTTAGTTGTTTGTAATTAATGTATAGCAAAGAAAATTAAGAATGTTAGTATTAATAAACTGTTTAGATTTATTTTAATTATCTATTTACTAAGTATTTAGAGGGAATCAAATCTCTTTTTACTCAAAGATGTTTGCACATCAAGAGAGTTGATCTTCCTCTTGAGACTTGTAATATGGTTAAGTTTATTCCTTCTGGAAAAAAATGTGGAGTTAAGTTGGATATATATATTATTATATATATATATATATATATCCTTACAAAAGAAAACTACTAGCCAACCATAGGTAAATTTTAAACGAAGGGCAAAATTTGCAGATTGATTATTTTACCTCAGTTTTTTTTTTTTATAATTATTAATTATTTATTTTATTGTATTATATTTTTAACCTATGTAATTTGACCTAGTCAAAATGTTTATAGGAAAGGACATTACAACATCTTTTACATAAAAAAATCAAAGTTAATTCACTTTAATTTACAATAAATTTATGAGTTTGTTTTTTTTTGTAGGAAGGAAAATTAGGAATTGGAGTATATAATTATTGTTGTTATTAAATACTGCATAGCATAGTATTGTTATTCAAAAAATCTTTATATTACAACTTACATGTGAGGTCAAGGAAAATAACTCTCAAATTTGATATCATTTTGGGATTCAACTGCGTTAAGTAAGTCATCTAAGTATGACCATTTTCACATCTAAGTATGACCATTTTCATGAGACGTAGTTGTAATTGACTAATTTCTCATGATTTTTGAATAGTTCACTTAGCACTCATTGCATCGGGTTAAGTAAGTCATCTAAGTATGACCATTTTCATGAGACGTAGTCGTAATTGACTAATTTCTCATGATTTTTGAATAGTTCACTTAGCACTCATTGCATCGGGTGATGCTCACAGGTGTGAAGAAGTGGGATTGAAACTAGTGAGATGAATCACATAGTGTTAACCATCACTTCCGGGGCTTGCACCCGGTAACCAGGACTTCCTGGGAGATCACCCATCCCATATCGCCTCTAGCTCAAGCACACTTAACTATGGAGTTTTCCCCACAATCAAGCCCACTTAGCTTGCTACCCCATTTGCAAAACCTTAGCAAGTATTGTGCCTCATGAACCATTCAAGAAGAGATCCCTTCACTCTTTTTGAATTTAAGTATTAGGGGGTTTACGCAGTGCATGATTTTGCATTAATGTGAACATAATTATATAACATGGAGATGTGACTTTTGGAAGATGACGTGTGAATTTTGGTATTCATCTTCTAAGGTTACTTATTATTATATTTGCTCATTTTCCTTTATTTACATATTTATAATTTATTTACCCCAATCCCCAAGGATTAGGTGTCTAACATTTCCCCCTTAATATGAAGCGGTATTTGTGATTCCAAACATCATTCTAAAGCTTTCAAACTTTTCTCTTCCAAGTGCTTTGGTGAAAATGTTTGCAATTTGTTGATTTGTGGAACAATGTCATAGATGAATAGTCTTGGACTCTACATGATAGTGAATCAAACGATACTCTGTGTTGATATGTTTGGTTCGATCAAGGAAGTTGGGATTCTTGGCCAACTTAATTGTAGACGCGTTGTCAATTAGAAGGGGAGTAGAGTTCACTTGTTTCTTCTGCAACTCTTCAAGAATTTTCCTGAGCTACACAATCTCCTTTAATGCTCCTACAATTGCCGCATATTCTGTGTATGTTGTCGAATTTGTTGGAACTGATTATTTGTGTGACCTCCAAGAGACAAGCTTGATCCAAGAGCCCTAAGATAGCATGAAGTAGATGTTCCATTTTCCTTATCTCCATCAAAGTCTAAATCGGAATATTCAATTAGGTTGAATTTATCCACCTATGAATACTCTAGTTCAAATTTTGAGTTCCTTTCAAGTACTTTCAAACTCTTTTTGTAGTAGACCAATGTCCTTCAAAAGAATTTTGCATAAACCTAGAATTGTTCCAACATCAAATGAAATATTTTGTGGTAGTGGTAAAGTAGATAAGACCTCCCACAAGCTATCTATACTTAGTTTCATCCCCAAATTCATTTCCTTCTTTAGATGTGAGGTCTAGATTTTGTTCCATTGGAATGGACAAATGATTGTATTAAACCATGTCAAACTTATTTAATAATTCTCCAATGTACTTCTTTTGAGAGAGGAAAATATACCTTGGATGTTGGGTCACTTCAATGCTCAGGTACTAGTGAAAGTATCATAAATTTGTTATCTAAAATCATTTCTTCAACTCTTTCTTTACAGATGTAATATAGTTTTGATTGTTCCTTGTCATCAACAAACATTTACATATACCACGAGATAAACAATAGTTTTGCCAAATTTGTTGACAAACAAAGTTGCATTATTAAGATTAAAGATGCTCAGATAATTTTTTATACTAAGTTCGGAGTGCATGTTTTAGGCCATATAAGGATTTGATGAGTATGCATACTTCTTGTTCTTGTCCCTTCACAATAAATCCTTCTAGCTAAGACATGAAAATATTTTCTTCCAATTCTCCATTCAAGAAAGAAGTCTTCACATCCATCTGATGAACTTTCCATCCATTATGAACTTCCAAGGCAAAGAGAGTCTAGAGGGTGACCCATTTTAATGTGGGGGCAAAGGTCTCTTTATAATCAACACCTTCTTTCTATGTAAATCCTTTTCCTCGAGCCTTGCTTTGTGCTTGTCAAGTGAGCCATCTGATTTATACTTGTTCTTGTAGACCCACTTGTAACCAATTGGTTTTGTTTCAAATCGAGGGTCCACCAACTTCTATGTTCCATTCTTTGTGGGAGCATCATACTCCTTCTGCATTGCTTATTTCCATTCATCATGAGAAGATTCTTCTTTAAAGGAATTTGGTTCAAAATTATTAGACACATTCAATTCACAATTATATGAAACACCCATATCATTAATTGAATCAAAAGCATATACATCACCTCCCTTTTGTCTAGTGGAACTTCTATTTCTTGTCTTTCTAACCTCATCAAGGTCATTAGGGGAGTTTTGAGGTCTAAAATGGGTCTCTTAAGGAAATTATAAAATAATAGTGGAAATAATAAAATAATTATAGATTACATCATCAAATTTTAGAGGGAAACAAGAAAAAAAAATATTTTTTCAACTCGTATTTTCAACTTATCTTCTTGTGGGTTTACTCAAATTTCGAGTTAAAACACTTGTTGGATGCAGAAATTGAATCCTCAAACAAGGAGTACCCATGTTACATACTTTCGATGGACCCTGCTACACGAAAAATGAGAAATACATGAAAAACGTGATTGCAATCACATTTTTCATGTATTTCTCATTTTTCGTGTAGCAGGGTCCATCGAAAGTATGCAACATGGGTACTCCTTGGATGAGGAATTAAATTTTGCACCCAATGTGTACTCCCACTTGAAATTTGAATAAAACCTTAGGAAGATAAGTTGAAAATACGAGTTGAAAAAGTAGGTTTATTATTTTATTATTTTTTAATGTTTTAACTTTTGTACTCCAAAAATGGTGAATCAACTCCCATGGTTGACATCATCATCTTTAATCCTATTGGTTCTTATAAAGTTTATTTTGGTTGTAAATTTTTCTTGGAAGGCCCATTTTAGACCTCAAAATTCCCCTATTGGAACATTTTCAAATGTTTTGGTGAGCCATTTTGGGGAACCATTTTAAGATGGTCTAGGTTGTTTTTTCGATTTAGATGTAGTTGCATCAAGATTTATCCTTCCAATACACATCATTCAAAGGGTCTTCTTGATTTAAAGGAGTGGTTTGAACTTCATGAGGGGGAGGCACTGCTTCAAAATGGATTCCATAGGTTGATCCAAGATAGGGATTCCCCCTTTAAGATGTGGAATATTAATGTCAAATTCATGCTAAATTTTTGCATGGTTGAATCCATCCAAATTAACAAGTTGTTGCTCAATAGTATTGTTAGTCTTGGAAGATTCAAGAAAAATCACATCTCTAGATAATAGAAACATCTTATTTACCTCATCATAAATATAATATGATTTGGTAGTATCTGAATACCCCCAAGAAGATGCACTTTTAACTCCTTGCATCAAGTTTGCTTCTTTGTTCCTTAGGAATCAAGGCATTGCGGGTGGAACCAAAGATCCTGATATGTCTTACCAAAGTGATATGGCCATACCACATTTCAAAACACTATAACAAAAACCTAGGATTAGCATCCCTTTTTTCTTCTTGTTTTGCATATAGAGCCCATTTTTGGTGCTATTTGTGTCCATTTATTAAATATGCTGCAAAAATTGATACAAAATTTGCATCGAGTTTTGCACTAGGTATTGCAATAGATTTTGCACAGGTATTGCACTAGGTTTTCCATCAAGTTTTATGCTAAGTTTTGTGCCATCATTTGCACTAATTTTTGTTCCATTTTTTGCATCAAGTTTGGCGCATAATTTTGTTTTTCCTAATTTTACATCCTCTATTGCATCCACTTTTTACGCCTACACTTGCATCAACTTTTGCATCATCTTTCGCATCATTTTTTAAATCCTTTTTTGCATCCATTTTTGCACCTACACTTGCATCATCTTTTTCATCCCAAGTTTGCATCCTTTTTTAAATCGTTTTTGCAACCATTTTTGCATCCCCTTTGTGCCAAGTTTTGCGTCGAGGTTTGTGTCTAGTTTTGCATCTACTTTTGTTGCATCCACTTTTGCATCTTGTTTTGCATTCATATTTACATCCTCTTTTGCGTCTATTATTGTGTCCACTATTACATCCAATTTTTTTGTGCCACAATTTGTGCTTAGTTTGGTACCTCCTTTGCACCCACTTTTGCTTCTAATTTTGCATCCACAGTTGCATCCTCATTTGCATCTAGGTTTTCATCGAATTTCATGTCTATTTTTGCATCTCTTTTTGTATCTATTTTTGTGTCAAGATTTGCATTGATTTTTGTGTCTCATTTTGCATCTACTTTTGCATCAAATTCTATTGCATCCACTTATGCATCCAATTTTGCACCCATGTTTATGTCCACTTTTGCATTCATTTTTGCATATTTATTTGCATCAAAGTTTGCTTCCTTTTTTGCATCTATCATTACATCCACTTTTGTTGTTCCACATTTTGTGTCATGTTTTGCAGTTATTATTGTACCCATGTTTGCTTCTAATTTTGCATCCATGTTCACGTCCTCTTTTGCATCCAATATTTGCATCAATTTTTGCATCGAATTTTGTTTCACCTGTTGCACCCATGTTTTCATCCACCTTACATCCCTTTTTGCATCTTGTTTTGCATCCAATTTTGCATTTTTCTTTTTGTTTCTGTTGTTACATCCACTTTTGTTGTGCCATAATTTGTGCCATACCTTGCACCTATTGTTGCAACCCACATTTGCTTCCACCTTTTGCATCCACATTTCAATCATCTTTTGTGTCCAAGTTTGCATCAAATTTTGTCTATTTTTTTGCATCCCCTTTTGCATCCACTTTTACATCAGGTTTTGCATCTCATTTTGTATCTATTTTTTCATCCACTTCTGTTGCATCCACTTTTGTGTTTAATTTTGTGCCCATTGCTACACCCATTTTTGTGTCCACATTTACATTCATTTTTTCATCTTATTTTTCATCCAATTTTGTCTCCTTTTTGCATCCAAGTCTAAGTCCAATTTTACATCCATTGTTGCAGCCACATTTGTTTCACCACAATTTGTGCCACATTTTACACCTACTATTGCGCCCATGTTTTCTTCCACTTTTGCATCTTCGTTTGCATCCTATTTTGCATCCAAGTTTGCATTGACTATTGGATATGCTTTTGCATCCACTTTTATGTTAGGTTTTGCATCTTGTTTTGGATGTACTTATGGTACATCCACTTTTCATACAATTTTACATCTATTTTTCCCCCATTTTTGTGTTCACTTTTACATCCATTTTCCAACACTCACCATATTTTCTACATTGATGATATCTTATGACATTCACAATTATGAACAACTGATGACAATGCCAATAATCATGGTGATGATGATAATGAAGATGATGACGATGGAATGAATTGTGATTATGATGATAATGACAATGATAATGATGATGATAGTGATTATGATGATGACAATTCTAAAACCTTGGCCAATATTCCAAATTTTTAATTGTTTTCACTGCCATAATCATAGTCATTGTCTTTGGCATCATCATCCAAGTTATCATCATTTACTCATCAATATCATCATTTTCATCTAGGTCATCATCATCAACAATAATGGCATGAATGATGATGGCTATGTAAATGATGATGATGTCCATTATGCCAATGACAACAACTTTCATATCCACATTAGTATAATTCATGATAAATAATACATCATGTGACACCACATTTAGATTACAATTCTAGTTTACAAAGTAACACTTAATGTAGTAAGTCCCTATAGTACACTCTATGTGGAAAGTAGGGTCTTCCACTATGATCATTTCCTCATCAGCTAGTGCCTTAAGAGGGTCAAAGAAGAAATTATCATAAGACAATGACTATACAAGTTATGGCTATGGTTTCCCAGGGAGGGGTGAAGTTCCTCGACCTAGAAAGGAGGTCGAGGGGTAGTAATAACATGGTTGACCTAAGCAGACTCAATTGTATTGAATATGGGTGTATAAAATCCTAGGACTAGGTGCATTTCCCATACTAAAGAGTCATGTAAGGTGGGAAAAATTCACAACAACTTCAAAATAGAGATGTTAATTGGACAAATTTGCTACCACAAAAATAATAGGGGAATAACCTTGTATGGGTGGTCTTCCCATAGGTATCTAATAAGTTTCTTATCAAGTGCTAGAGGGATAGTGGTCTTGGTTTCCTTTCGCTATATAAGTGGGTGTTGATGCCTCTAAAATCGTAGCAGCAACATTGGGGGATAACCACCCAGTCCGGACCTTAGTTTAGCTCCTTCTTCGTTTGGTATGGTGGCTCCGACTAGATATTATGGGACCAGTTTCCCAATAAAGTATGATTTGATGAATGGGTGTTTTAAATGTATAAAAATATGATAGGTGGTTTAATCTATAAGCTATAAAATATACAGATATATCTATATAACCCAGATGATCTCATAATAATGTGATTATTGATGATTCATAGCAGACAAATGATAATATAGATAATTCACTTATCTACAAAAAGATGTATTTAAATGATGATTACTTTGAATAATAAATTAAACAAAGTAGTGTGAAAACATATCGCATAACATACTAATATTTATTGTTGACATATGTATACAATATAACACTTGTAGATCATTCAAAAGTGAAATAATACAGAGTTGTTTGAAACATGAGAATATATCAACAAAAACAAATCAATGGAATGATAATTACATAAAACAAGACAAAAAGAACAATGATAGAAGTACCATATGCATTTGAGTCTCGTTATGCAAGTAACAATCTGGTTCAATCTTATTCTGGAAACTTCAAGAAGATACAAAAATGCAAGTCTTTATGAAGCTCTTTCACAACAAGTCTGAACCTCGATCCATGACTTATAAAAATAAATTAAAAAGTGCAGAAGTGCAAACTTATCAAGTCTAGTTTTATACAAATTAAGGACCCTTTCTAAAATGACATGAAAGGGTCTTTATAGTAAAATTAAAAACAAATTGTCCATAAAAATTGTTGAGAGTTGTTGGAATTGCCTTCATCAAAATATGAATTTGAATTTCAAAAATAGAATCGTGATAACCTTTGAAGAGATTCATTGCATCTATGTTTTCTCTTGTATCTTCAACCGACAAATCGAGAGCATGGTTTGGATTTCTGGAGGATGACTCATCCTGGAGTGTAATTATCCTGTGTATGTGGCATCTGAGAGCTCGGGCATCATGCGATCAACGACATTAACAAGGCACTTGATATTCATATGTTGGCTATGTGGCTTGACCACAAAGGACCAATGTGAATCCCAGTTAAGACTTTGTACTCTGTTGAGCTGCTCCTCCTTGGTGTCCAAATCTTGCTTCCATTGCTTCTCTAAAACTTTCACCTTTGGAAGATTTCCTGGGGAACAATCAGAAATTAAATTGGCACCATATAAGTTATCATTCACCAGCTCAATAACATGATTCATTATAGCCCTGACCCTGGAGGTAGATCTTTCTTCTTTTTATCAACTGTGTTTCCCATTCTGAAAACAATGTCTCTTTGTGAGACTCTTCAATTTTAGGTAATTTAGCAGCTCTTCCATCTTCTGTTCTTTTCCAGGAGAGATAATATGTGACTTTATCATCTGCATCTTCAAATTCTAACCTAGTATTGAGTAATTGGTTAATCAGTGACGTCATTGTGATGCATAAGGGATAAATAAGAGATATTTTCTAGCAAAGTAGATTCATCTGTTGATATAAATCCTTATTTGCCTCTAAGGCTTCTTTCTTAAACTCTTCAACCTTCAGATAATCTTTGAATTGTTCCATAGAGAGTTGTAACTGTGTGATTTTATCTTCCTTAGATTTAATCTCTTGTTGATGTGTCAATTTAAGTTGCTCGAGCTCTTGAGACAGCTATTGTTGTCTTTGAATGGCCTGCTAGTCAATTTTCTGTTTTTCCAGGTTTAATTGTTCTTCAAGTTGCTCACTCTTCAGTTTCTCTACCACTAACTGTTCTTCAAGCTAATTAATCTTTTTATCCTTTTCTTTGATCAATTGGTTAACCTTAGTTGCTTTATCAATTGTAGCAGCTGTGTATAACCCTACAAATTGAGATTACTTAGTCAAATCCTTAGAAGGATTGACCTCTGAATCTTTCCATATGACATCCATAAATTCAGATTGAGGAGCTTTGGATGATGTTTGGTCTATTTTCCTCTTTTTCCTCTACCTCTTAACTACAACCCTGTGTTTTGGGCTGTCAAACACATCCAAGGGTGGAATTTCCTCAATGTTCAATGTAATCTCTCCTGAAGGATTTTCAAGGATTATTTCTAACTCTTTTTGAGATGTGTCTTTGTTGGGTGTCTCTTCAATCACAATATTAGGAATAATGGGCCATTGTGTTCCGAGAGGTGCTGATGTGATAATGTTTTGAGGATCATTATGACTTTTGATCTATTGATCAAATTTCTCCCATTCTTTAATCAATATGGGATCAATGTGAACATCAATGTTTAGTTGTTCATTGGCCTTATCATTTATTTCAAATTCTCCAGAAATCTTTTCTATAACCTGCTCTTTGTTGTGTTCTGCTTGCTGAATGATTGGTGTAGTACTTAATAAATCCAGAGGCATTGTCAGTAACCTTTATGTCCTATATTCAATGAGTTTGTCCATTTTCTCAGCACCCAATTTGAATTTTTCCATATGAATTATTGTTGAGAATAACTCTGTTGAAGAAAATAAGTCATCAAACTCATCTTCCTCATGCATGAATTTATTAACTTTCATCTGAGTGGTGAAATTGAAAGCAACCTTATTAGGGTCATATTATCTTTTAGAGATAGCAGCTAGATTCAGATCCTTTGTCTTGTTTGCTTCTTTCTCAGCATGTTTAAAATCATGCAATGAGTAGGTGTGGTAGCGAAGAGGAAAGGCATGCCACAATTGTTTCTTGGAGTCTTTAAGATTTTTGTACATCCCTTTTTCTACTATCTGGTAGGCTACTTCCTTGGCTAATAGCTTATCTGGAATGTAAAGTGGAAGGACATGAGGATTTGTAATGCTGCCAGAAACCCTAACATAGGTGAACATCTCTTCCCCAAACCAACCACCGATTGAGGTTAAATCAATGCTAGCCTCGTCAGACAGCCAAGCAGCAGGTTTATTAAAGATAGCTTGATGGATGGGTAGGATGAAACCATGGAAAATCTTGTATAAATGATTCTTGTATTCAGACTTCCCTAAGTATTTATGGTAAATATGAATGGGGATTGGATCCTGAACTGTCCATTTGCAACCTAAGATGTGAAAGTCAGAATTAAAACAAATTGTGTCAACTATGTAAGCACTCATATAGAATGGGGGCACAACTCGGGTAGTGACATATCTGTTCTTTCTATAATCCAGTATTTGACTAGCCATTTTATCCGATAGGATAGTTGCCCAATCCATCACAAAGGAGTTTATCGATGCTTCTATCAATGGAGCCATTTCAATAGAAAATCTAGCAGAATCGGGGCTTCCAAAGAGTCTACACATCATAGCAGTAGCATAACAATATGGAGACGCTAGGGATTCCACATAGTACATACCAGATGATTCATGTTTGTGCTTGTTAGGAAAGTGTCTCCATTGCTTGATAGAGTCTGATTCAATCTGATTCTCCTTGGCGAAAGCTTCAAGGAATGATTTGTTGTAGTGTCATTGGGGATCTGACAAGTGATACATTCTCTTGACGTCTTCAGGTTTGAAGGATCCAAACATCCTTCCATCAACTGTGAAGAAAGCTCTGTCCGTTATGTTAATGCTTTTGATTACCCATCTTACCATATCATTATATGGTAAAACCTTTACACGGGCCACTATTCGATGGAGGAAAGAGCTGGCCAAATCATTGAGCATGTTTTCTGATTCATCAGTTCCATCAGCTATTGCTTCTTCTTCTATCTCCCTCGGATTTTCATTTTCAAGCAAAGCATATATGCCTTCCCACGAGATCTTACCAAAGCCTTGACAGGTAGTATCTGAGATTAACACCAATTTTCCTTGTCCTTATTCCACTATAAGGGTAGCCTTTGTCTTTCGAGCTTTCTTAGACATCTTGACTGACTGCGTATTTATGGATTTACACTACAAAATGAAAAAGAGGAGTGTGATAAGAGAAAAAATTTGAAAGCAGCCAATACAACTGATTACATACTAAAATCAGTGTATGCGCATTAGATGCAAAAAATCTCATATTATACATAGTCACAAAGGATGAAATCCTTAAAGGATTGTAACCATAAATACTTCTTAATTCTTTACCATAACCTCATGACATGAAACTTTAATGCCGAAATAATATATATCGCATCACAAGTTTTTCAATGGTCCTTATAGAACAGGTGCCATAACTCTGTGATTTTGTGATTAGCGATTGTATTATTGTAATACTTGTAGAGCCATCACATATCGCAAATCAGGAGTTACAAGTGCTATGTTCCAAATAATTCTTTGTATTGTTGCGATTTCAATGAGTGATGAGTTGGCATGTAGAGTTGGCGGGTTCCTTTTCAAACTTGGCAAATCATGTTTTTCCTTTATAATTAATTTAACACTATACCGCGAGTCTCCATGGTATATATTACTTGCTTCTATTGGGAGCGCGATATGCAATATGCGATTGCGATAGTTATATCGCATTGCAAAATTTCAATGGAGTGTTTTCAATGTTTTCCTATGGATTGGCAATATGCGATCACAATAGCCTTATCGCATCACAAGGTTTCAACGAAATGCCATAACTTATTCCTTAGGATTAACGATATGTGAAATGCGATAGTTATATCACATCGCATGTTTATAAATGGAACATTTCAATTTAAAAATTTGCGATGACTTTGATCACATCGCAACTTTTCAAATGGATGTTCATTGGTCTTAAGCAATTGTGATTTGCAATGAGTGGTTCCCAACACTCAGAAAGAAACTTTTATATGAAAAGTACGGAAAATCTATTTTCACTCAAAAAGTTTTATTGTTTTTTATATCCTAAAGGGGACCTATTTCTTATTTAGCATCTTTAGACTAAGATTAAAAATTTGAAATGGTGGGGTTGTTTTATAGCACAACAATTGGCAATTCACTAGAAGAACTAGTTATCTCTAAATAAAATAATGAAATTTCTAACACTTTCTTAAGTCGAATCAATTGAGGAAAAGGGAACTATCTTGGAATTGGTTAGATAAAAAAATTTACTCTGAATAAAACAAAGATATTAATTTTGTAATTTCTTTTACAAACCCTTATCATAAATAAAAACATTTTTTGGTTTCTTCAAGCTTTGATTGGTTGTTAAAGATAAAGTAGGGGGCTCCTCCAACTTAGCTTTTAAATTTACTCTTTTGTCATAGGTAGTGCCACTACTGCAAGCAAACATCTATAGTCTCGACAGGGTTACCTTTTAACCATCAATTATTCATTGTCTCATCCATCTAAGAGTATAATCTTTTAAAGATAAATTCATAAAGATATATATATATATATATATTCATATTTTTGTTTTATTATTTTATTTGATTAAAACCCATTGCGCTAGTTTGGTAGCCAAAAGATGGCAATGCCATTCACTAGTTGTAATTAAACTGAACAAGCTGGCTTGTGATGATACCCCTTGTCTTTCGATTATAAGCCATTACCATGTTTTGGTATGCAGTATTAGTAATGTTAGCTTAATTAGTTCACTATGATCATGGTAAGGAGGCTCGTAATAAGACCTCTTATCTTTTCAAATCGGATATATTTTAGAATTACACTCTAAAATATCATAAACCTAGTGGATGGGGTGAATGCTTGACTCCTTAAGAGTTTATGGATGACAATTATAGAGTTGTAGATGCTTAGTTGGAGAAAGTATTTACCTTTTTATAAATAACCTTTCTCAATTGATAAAACTCAAAATGATTTACTGTGTTTTCAAGGTTTAAAAGATTTCAAAAATTTAAAGAGGATTTCAGAGTTTCATGCTTTTTCTATCTAATTTCCAAACTATAATAATTTCCTTGAAGGTTTCTACTTTTAAAAGCAAGTAGTCACAATATTCTTTCAAGGAGCTTTTCAATATGGTAAAAATCTAATGATTATTATTTACAACATTATTTTTAAAAGGAAACAAAATTTGCATAAAAAATATGTATAGATAAGAAGGAGTTACCTCCTTAGGGAAAGAATTTCTCTAGGATAAGTCCATTCACAAGAAGAGAATCTCTCTTTCCTGATAAATCTTGCAGTAAAAATGTTGATGAACCTATCTTTTCAACAATCTGAAATGGTCCAAGCCACATCTTTTGAAATTTGGTATGCTTGCCTTTTTCTTCATGTGCTTTGTCCCATTTTAAAACAAGATCACCAATCTGTAATGTTTTTGAGCCAGTTGAACTTGCATCAAAAGAAGATTTAACGACCTGTTGATGTTTAGCATGAGTAATTTTGGCCTTTTCTCTTCCCTCATACAATTTAAGAATTTGATCAAACCTTAATTGAATAGAGGAAGAAGGAGTTTCTTCAATGAATTATACTAGGGCTAGAGATGGAAGGGCTAAATTTGGTGGAATTATAGCTTCCTTCCCATATACTAAGTTAAAAGGAGAAGTACCTATTGAGGCCTTCTGAGTTATACGATCTGCCCATAATGCAAATATTAAATATTTATGCCAATTCTTTTGGTTTTGATCAACAATTATTTTAATAATCCTGATGAGATTTTTGTTAGTTGACTATGCTAAGCCATTTCCTTGAGGATAGTAATTCGCAGAGTATTTTAACTTAAAACCTCTCTTAAGATCAAATTCAACTATACTATTTCCATAAAAATAAGATGCATTGTCAAAGATAAGCGCGTTACGTACACCAACCCTTGTAATGATGAACTGATCAATAAATTCGATAATCACATCAAAATTGGCTACCTTTAGTGGAATTGCTTCTACCCACTTTGTGAAGTAGTCCATGGCTGTGAGGATGTATCTGTGTTGCTTGGAAGAATGTGGAACGATCTCGCCTATAATATCAAGCCCCCACTGTTCAAATGGTTGCTCAATATTAACTCGCTATGAAGGAAAGGTTGGTTTCATTTGTCTCTCGCTAGCAGCGTTGCATATCTTACATTTCCTCACGTACTCATGGGCATCTTTGAACAAAGTTAGCCAATAATATCCAACATGTAGTATTTTGTGGGTTGTAGTGTCTCCTCCAAAATGTCCACTTGCTGGGCCATCATGTGGTTCCTGTAAAACCGTTTGTGCTTCAGCTTTTTCAAGGCATCTTAATAAAACCAAATCATAGTTTCTCCTAAATAACACATTATCAATGACTTCAAAGTGTTTGGATTTTAACCTTAAAGAACTTTTGTTTTTGTAACTGAATTTAGTGGGAGCATATCCATTTTTTAAATAAAATATCAGATCAACATATTGAGATTTAGAGTCAATGATACTTATCTCGATTACTTGTGTAGTACTACCTGAATCTTCATGATCTGGTATATTGGAAGCTCCTGCCAATAACCTGCAAAAACCTTTCCCTCTAACAATTTTTGCTTGTTTAATATCAATGTCATATTCTTGTAAAGTTATTACCCAATTAGCTATTATCTCTCCTACTTCTCTTTGAACTAGCAATTGTCTCACTGCAAAGAATGGGATTATTACTTTAGTGTGTGTTTTTAGGAGGAATGGTCTAAAAATGTTTGATAGATTTAAATACAACGAAATCTTGTTTCTCAACTTCTGAATAATTGAGCTCAACACCTTGTAAATTAGAACTACAAAAAGATATGGGTGCTTCTACTGTTGATAGTTGATTTGTGTTAAAACAACAACATAAGATGTTTCAGTGGCCAAAGTATACAAAATAAAATGACTAGAAAAAATCAGAGTATTCAATACAGAAGCATTAATGATCGCTTGTTTGATCAAGTCAAAAGACTCATTTTCGTTATGTCCCAATTTGAAGATTGAATTTTTCTTAATCATGGATTGTAAGGGTAAAACAATATGAGAAAAATCAGGAACACATCTTTTCACAAAATTTATCTGTCCTAAAAAGAATTGCATAGATTTCTTATTATGTTGCAAAGGGATATCAGAAATTTCTTTTATCCTGTCAAGATCAATGTAATTTAAGGAAATACCATATTTTTTGCAACTTTCAAAGATCTGCTTTAAATCATGCAGATGATTGCTCTTTTTCTTAGAATAGACAGTTATGTCATCTAAGTAAACAACAACTATCCTATTTATCAAACCTTTGAAGGATATATCCATGGCTCATTGGAAAGTAGCTCCCGCATTTATCAAACCAAAAGGCATTTTCTGATAAGCATATGTTCCCCATTTGGTTCTGAATGTAGTATTTAATCTATCGTATGGATGTACCAGGATCTGATTGTCTCCTGAAAGACCATCAAGAAAAGACATTAACTCTGAGCCAGCTACTGATTGAAGTATCTATTCCATTGTTGGTAATGGGAAATTATCTTTCTGACATGCTTTGTTGAGATTCCTAAAATCTATGCAAATTCTAATATCACCATTCTTTTTCCTCACAGATACTAAATTTGAAACCCATTTAGAATGTCTGACAGGAAAGATTATTTTGGCTTTAAGGAGTTTATTCAACTCTGCTTTGATTTGACTTTCAAGGTTTGGGTGAATTTTCCTTAGTTTCTGTTGTACAAGTTTCTCATCGAAGATCATTAGAATTGTGCATTGGATGATAGAGGTATCATAAGTTTTCAGATTTTCATAATTCCAAGCAAAAACATTTTTGTATATCTTCAATAAACTGATGAAAGCACATATTTCATCTGATGAAAGTCCAAGTCCTAAATTGACATTTTGTGGTTTTGCATTAGTGCCAAGATTTACTAATTCAAACCTTAAAGTTGAACTTTGAAGTTTTGCATTAGTGACCTTTTTGAATCTATCCTTAATATCATAAAGATCTTCTAGCTTGACCACAGATTTAGGAATAGGATTTTCATTAAATCTCTACTTTAATTGAAGATCATGATCGCTTTCATCGATAATTTGATCATCATAAGATCCTTCAAATGTCAAGAAATTTAAGATATCCTCATCATGATTGAACACACGCTAATTGGTGACATTATCTGGGACAGATGGCCAAAAATCAATTCAATAGAAAATCTATCTAGACTATAATCCTTGGATGGAAGGAATTTAGAAGCAACATTAGCCAGGAGATTTGCTGCTGCATTCTGTGATCTAAGAATAGGAGAAATGTCAAATGCAAGAAAATGAGTTATGAGATCTTGAACAAGTGATTGATAATGTTTTAGATTCCCTGAAAGACAATGGATAGTATTTCTCACTTGTTTAATGACAATTTTGGAATCACCAAATACTTTCAAATATTGGATATTCAGGCCTATTTCTTTATAGAGACCTTTAATCAATGCTTCATATTCTGCAATATTGTTGGTACACTCAAATTCTAATCTACATGATAACATCATTTTTTCTCCTTCAGGACTGACTAAAATACATCCTACTCCTGCATCGTCATTAGATTTAAATCCATCAAAATACAAAGACCAAAATAAAGACTTATTTACAGGTTTATCTACAAGTTCATCTACAACACTAACACACTTAGAAGTATCGGTACGGGAGATATTTTCGATTTGTGATATGATAATATTAACAGGAAAAGGAGATTGTTGAGCATTGAAATTCCCAAAAAATGATTCAGCCGAATAGTTTCCAAGAATGTTATTATTGAAGGCTACAAGTTGATTTTCTTCTTCAAACTCAGTTACTGTGTGAGTCAAATGTTTTTCATGATCAATTCTGATTTGATTTGGTTTCCCATTATAGGGAAGCCACATGTGAGACCAATCAGTTGAAATATAACCATGAAGTTTTTCAGACCAATCTCTGTTAAGGATCAAACCATAAAACTCAGGGATGTCAGCAATTAATATATCAATTCTTTGGGCAACCCTGGGATCAGCAGATAATCTGATAGTAACTGAATTTATTTCTCGTAAAACTTGAACCTTATTTTGATTTAATTGGACAATATGAACTGTAGACTTATGGGGTTCAATATTTAACTTGGAGCAAATAGATGTTGGCATTGTGTTTGATTAAGCCCCTGAATCAATCAAGCAGTTATGCAAATTTCTATTATAGATCTCATAAGTCAAGAGAAAAGGAGGAGTATGAGAATTTGATCTATCCCCAATTAAAATGGCATTGATAGCATCCACCTTATCAGATGGTGGCTTACCTAATTCTGTAGCAGCCTTTGATAATACACTAGTTGGAAGAGAAGAAGAAGGCACTGCATTTAATTCTTTAAGCAATAACTTTCGTTGATGCTTAAGCTTGCTAAGTTCATGCAGAGAAATATTTGCTCGAGTCTTCTTCATATCTTCCACTATGTTATAATCCATGGAATCTGACACTACTAGCATTTTAGATTATGAGGCATGGTTGGACAAAGATGATTGATTGTGGGGAGATGCAACTGGAGCTTTATTTGCGGGAACTTTCTCTTTAGTAACAGGATTTGAGTTTTTCTTCTTTTGATTTGATTGATTAGGTTCTATTATACTTTTACTTCTGGTGTTTATTAGCAGAGCTTCCTATTCACTTTCATTATCAGAGTTGGGTAGGATAAAGTACCACATTCCATGACATTCAACTATTTCATCTTCTTCCATTTCTTCAGCTGATAAAACTGTATCTTCTTCTTCATCATCATCGAGGCCAGATTCTGCATTAGATATAGCATTAGGTGGTTTAGGATCAGTTGATTGATTTCTTTTAAAGTTCCTAAATGGTCTTTTCATTGAAGTTTCAGCTACCTGCTTTTTTATTTCAACCATTTCCTTAGACATAGTTTTAATAACTTTTTGTAAGCCTTCCATGTCATACGAATCCTTAGTTGCTTTCTTCTTTGAATCATCTCTGAAGGTAACTTTCTTGGATTTCCTTTCTTCTAGAGTGTTTTTCATTTCCAAAGCAAGGATACATTTTTCAACAGCTTTTGCTTCCTTCAAATTTTCTGCTAATGTTGGTTTGGTAGCCCTATCAACGAAGATGGCTATCTTTGAAGGCAGAGAAGAAATGTACCATTCATTTCAGACCTCCTCACTAGGCTTGGATGTCGCAGGTATTTTATTCAACAAATTATTGAAGCATGAGTTGAAGTCCTTAATGGGCTCTTTTGATTCGGCTTTCAAGTTGGAGAGGTCATTAATCAAAGTTTTTGTAGACCTATCGTATCCAAACTTAGTTAGAAATTTCTCTTGGAAAGCATACCAACTATTGATAGAACCTGGTGGTAACAAAAAGTACCATGATCCTGATACTCCTTGTAGAGTGTATGGAAATAGTCTAACAATAGCATTTTCTTCCATTACTCCATTCAAGTTAATCGATAATAAGAAATTGTTTATATGTTCTTCCGCTAACAGGCCATTGTCAGGATTAAATTTAGGTAGCCATTTTTCAGGATGCATTGGCAATTGGGTCAAAGGTGCGGGTATTCTGACAGCTCCTAGGTTGGTCCATGGCCTTGGTTGAGGTTAATTATGTGTCATTGTTGAGCTATTAGCAGAAGAGGGTGACGAAGCAGTTGAAAGTGATTGGGTAAAAGATTTTGAAGCTCCTGTACCTGTTTGGACAATGATCTGAAGTTGGGAAACAGATGTATGACCTTGCAATGGTATGGATGGAATGGACGATGATGAGGAAAAAGTCTCACTATTAGATTCTAATGGTGTCTTTCTAGCCCTTTTTCGACTTGGTAGAGGGAATTCAACTGGTGGAACTTTTCACTCTTTGCCCTAGTAAGCAGCTGTGATGGGATATATTGGGAAGTAACACTGCCTTGGGATAATGTAGACTCTTCTTGGGATATTGAAATCTCGTAGATTTTATGAATCAAAGGTTGTACTTCAGGAGGTTTAGGAGAAGAACTATCTAGCTTGTTTAGGGTTTCAATGGTCGGTTTTGTATTTTTCTTTTCAACTTCCCGCTTAGGAATAGGAGATTTAGAATGCGAAGGAGAAGTTGGAGGTGATGGTGAGGGAGTTTTACTCTTAGAATGGCCTGTAGATCTAGATTTACTCACCATTCACAGTCAGGCCCTCCTTCTAGTGCCAAAAATGTTGATGCCTCTAAAATCATAGCACCAACAATGGGGGATAACCACCTGGTCTGGACCTTAGTGCAGCTCCTTCTCCGTTTGGTATGGTGACTCTGGCTGGATATTATGGGAGCAGTTTCCCAATAAAGTATGATTTGATGAATGGGTGTTTCAAATGTATAAAAAGATGATAGGTGGTTTAATCTATAAGCTCTAAAATATACATATATATCTATATAACCCGGGTGATCTCATAATAATGCGATTATTGATGATCTCTAGCAGACAAATGACAATATATATTATTCACTTATCTATAGAAAGATGCATTTAAATGATGATTTCTTTGAATAAGAAATTAAATAAATAGTGTGAAAACATATCACATAACATACTAATATTTATCGTTAAAAGTGAAATAATACATATTTGTTTGAAACATGAGAATATATCAACAATAACAAATCAATGGAATGCTAATTACATAAAACAAGACAAAAATAACAATGATAGAAGTACCATATGCATTTGAGTCTCGTTATGCAAGTAACAATCTAGTTCAATCTTCTTATTCTGAAAACTCCGAGAAGATACAAAAATGCAAGTCTTTATGAAGCCCTTTCACAACAAGTCTGAACCTCGATCCACAGCGTATAAAAATAAATTAAGAAGTGTAGAAGCGCAAAGTTCTCAAGTCTAGTTTTATACAAATTGAGGACCCTTTCTAAAATGACATGAAAGGGCCTTTATAGTAAAATTAAATTCAAATTGTCCATAAAAATTGCTAAGAGTTGTTGGAACTGCCTTCATAAAAAAATGGGATTTGAATTTCAAAAAAAGAATTGCGATAACCTTTGAAGAGATTCATCGCATCTATGTTTTCTCTTGTATCTTCAACCAACAAATCAAGAGCATGGTTTGGATTTCTGGAGGATGACTCATCCTGGAGTGTAACTGTCCTGTGTATGTAACATCTGAGATCTCGAGCATCATGCGATCAACGACATCAACAAGGCACTTGATAGTCATCTTTTGGCTGTGTGGCTTGACCACAAAGGACCAATGCACATCCCAGTTAAGACTTTGTACTCTGTTAAGCTGCTCCTCCTTGGTGTCCAAATCTTGCTTCCATTTCTTCTCTAAAATTTTCACCTTTAAAAGATTTCCTGGGGAACAATCAAAAATTAAATTGGCACCATATAATTTATCATTCACCAACTCAATAACATTATTCATTATATCCCTGGCCCTAGAGGTAGCTCTTCTGCTTTTATCAACTGTGTTTCCCATTCTGAAAACAATATCTCTTTATGAGACTCTTCAATTTTAGGTAATTTAGCAACTCTTCCATCTTCTATGCTTTCCAGGAGAGATAATCTGTGACTTTGTCATCTACATCTTCAAATTCTAACTTGGTATTTACTACTTGGTTAATCAATGATGTTGTTGTAATGCATAATGGATCAATAAGAGATATTTTCTGGCCTAGTAGATTTAACTGTTGAGTTAAAGCCTTATTGGCCTCTAAGGCTTCCTTCTTAAACTCTTCAACCTTGGGATAATGTTTGAATTGTTCCATAGAGTGTTGTAACTATGTGATTTTCTCTTTCTTAGATTTAATCTCTTGCTGATGTGTCAATTTAAGCTGCTTGAGTTCTTGACATAGCTATTGTTGTATTTGAATTGCCTGCTAGTCAATTTTCTATTTTTCCACGTTTAATTGTTCTTCAAGCTGCTCACTCTTATGTTTCTCTAGGGCTAATTGTTCTTCAAGCTGATTAATATTTTGATCCTTTTCTTTGATCAATTGGTTAACTTCAGTTGCTTTATCAATTGTAGCAGCTGTGTATGCCCCTGCAAATTGAGATAACTTAGTCAAATCCTCAGAAGGATTGACCTCTAAATCTCTCCATATGACATTGATAAATTCAGATTGAGGAGATTTGGATGAGTTTTTGTCTATTTGACTCTTTTTCCTCTGCCTCTTGACTGTAGCCCTGTGTTTTAAGCTGTAAAACACATCCAAGGGTGGAATTTCCTTAATGTTCAATGTAATCTCTCCTGAAGGATTTTCAGGGATTATTTCTGTCTCTTTTTGAGCTTTTTCTTTGTTGGGTGTCTCTTCAATCACAATATCAGGAATAATGGGTCGTTGTGTTCCGAGAGGTGTTGATGTGATAATGTTTTGAGAACCATTCTGAATTTTGATCTGTTGATCAAATTTCTCCCATTCTTTAATCAATATGGGATCAATGTGAACATCAGTGTTTAGTTGTTCACTATCCTTATCACTTGTTTCAACTTCTCCAGGAATCTTTTCTATAACCTGCTCTATTGTGTTCTGCTTGCTGAATGATTGGTGTAGTACTTAATATATCCAAAGGTACCATTAGTAACTTCTATGTCCTGTATTCAATGAATTTGTCCATTTTCTCAGCATCCAATTTGAATTTTTCCAGATGAATTACTGTTGAGAATAACTCTGCTGAAGCAAACAAGTCATCAAGCTCATCTTCCTCATGCATGAATTTATTAACTTTCATCTAAGTGGTGAAATTGAAAGCAACCTTATTTGGGTCATATTATATTTCAGGGATAACAGTTAGATTCATATCCTTTGTCTTGTTTGCTTCTTTCTCGGCATGTTTAAAATCATGCAATGAGTAGGTGCCGCAACGAAGAGGAAAGGCATGCCACAACTGTTTCTTGGAGTCTTTAAGATTTCTAGACATCTCTTTTTCTACTATATGGTAAGCTACTTCCCTGGCTAATAGCTTATTTGGAATGTAAAGTGGAAGGACATGAGGATCTGTAATGCTGCTAAAAACCCTAACATAGGTGAACGTCTCTTCCCCGAACCAATCGCCGATTGAGGTTAAATCAATGCTAGCCTCGTCAGACAGCCAAGGAGAAGGTTTATTAAAGATAGCTTGATGGATGGGTAGGATGAAACCATGGAAAATCCTTTATAAATGATTCTTGTATTCAGACTTCCATAAGTATTTATGGTAAATATAAATGGGGGTTGGATCTTGAATAGTCCATTTCCAACCTAAGATGGGAAAGTCGGAATTAAAACAAATTGTGTCAACTATGTAAGCACTCATATAGAATGGGGGCACAACTTGGGCACTAACATATCTATTCTTTCTATAATCCAGTATTTGACTAGCCATTTTATCCGATATGATAGTTGCCCAATCCATCACAAAGGAGTTTATCATTGCTTCTATCAATGGAACCATTTCAATAGAAAATCCAGTAGAATCGGGGCTCCCAAAGAGTCTACAGATCATAGTAGCAGCATAACAATATGGAGATGCTAAGGAGTCCACAGAATACATATTGGTGAGCACCAGTATTGCAGCAATAATGTTGCAACTCCTAGGCTTCCTACTTTACTTTTATCAACCCAGTAGTTCGTAACAAACTTGGAAGCGACAGTGTTGTATGCACAAGTACTAGTTCTTACTGTAGGCTGTCACTTGGTTAGCTGGCGCAAGATCACTAGCAGCTCAAGCCAACTTCTATGTATTCAAGAAGAAGCTCTAAATGTGATGAGAGACAGGAAAGCTTACTCTACAGAGGCTACTCTATTTGCAAAAAGGAAAATATTGAAATGTAAAGTAAACCTACCAAACCCTACTTAACCAACTAATCCTACTTTTGAAAAAAGAGAGATGAAAAACCATGAAATGAATGCCATTACCTACTCAGAAAGTAAAAAAAATATACTCAAGCTATTTCTAGAAGAAAATGAGCAAGAAACATCTTTTTGGCTTTTTATGTATTTTTATGTGAAATTGTCATGCATGTAATTTATTTGATTGTGAATGTGGTAGTGATGAGGTGGTGATGGAGGGCGACTTTGGGATTTGTAGAAGTGTAGGATGGTGTGGACGGGTCTTAGGAGGTCTCAGGTGGCCTTCTAGAGGCTTTTCCTGCAATCGGACTTCAAAAATAAGCCTACAAGAAAATCTATAGGAGGTTGTAGGGGATCTACAAGAGGTCTATAGGAGGATGCCGAGAGAAGTTTTGGAGGTTTTGAAGGTAGGAAAGCAGGTGGAAAGGGTAGCTGAAGGCTAGGATGATGTGTTAAGGTGTCTAGGGTTCATCAAGAATGATTAGGAGAGAGAAATATGGTCGAATTTGTTCAAGGAAAGGGAGGAAATTCTATGGAAAAGTGCAGAAAACTAAGGCAGATTTGAAATGAACTTTGGGTGACCCGTGGGGCATAGATCAAAGAGAGATTGTGATGGCTGATTGGCTAACTTGTTGTGAGGATATTTTTGCTACCAGATAAATGAAAACAAAAAAATGAGATTAAGAAAGCAAGTAAACTAAGTACATCAAAAAAATAGAATTTTGCGTCAAGCTAGTCTAAATTATGAGCTATGGAAAGAAATGTTGAAAAATGCTATAATAAGAGAAAGCAAGGAAAGAAACTTATTGCAAGATAGAAATGAGTATGATGAAATAGATCTAAAGCAAAGCATTAACCTTCTAACAAACTGCAACACTAGAAATCCTATGGAGAAGGCAAATCTGTGTTTTTGTGGCAGAAAGAGGGTCTTGGCCTCAGTTCATGGTCCCAAAGGGAGGAAAGGATGCCAAGGCTCTATTGATGGCCTTTTTGTATCTTCTTTCTATCATTTTTTGACCTGCTACAGAAAATTTAAATAGAAACAACCTTGTAAATCACCAAAAGCAACCTATTCTTAACCAAGAAAGAGATTTATCTAACAATAACTAATTCATAAACTGAAACAAAGCATATAAATACAAACAAGAGGAGCTTGGCTGCTTGGATTGGGCCTTAACCCAAGAGCTTCAGTTCTCTAAGATAACTCAGTGCTAGCTCAAAAAGGATCTCATATTTATTATCAAAATAATAATGGGATTACATGAAATTGTCAACAAAAGTAAGCTCGAAGTTGAGCAGAGCAAAGCTGCAACAAAAATTTGAAAATTTGACTAACTTTCTAATGAGGCCCTAGGCCTCTCTACTTATACAACTGAAGCTCCCAACAGCTTCCTTAAAATCAGGGAGGCTTGGCTCCCAAAACTTGAGTTAAACAGAAGCTATCCTCCACTTGCTCGGCTGCCTCCTAGTGCATTGATGTGCCTGTTTGTGCTCCGAGCTGCATGATGAAGAATTCAAAGTGGGGAGTCATAAATGAGGGGGATACCCTCCTATAAATCCTTTCCCTTGTCTACTTCGAATTATTGCTGCCAATTGTCCTTTAAATCTTTGACTTTATCTCTAAAATTCAACAAAAATCTGCATTAAACACATATTAGACTCCATGGCATAATGACCAACCCAACTCACTCCATAAGCATAAATATAATAAAAAAACATGCAATAAGCTAAGAGAATGGTTGATTAAACTATGTTAGGAGGCAAAATAAGCCCATATAATCACCAATTTATGGGGATCATCATCACCCCCCCACTGAAGGTGTTGTTCATCTTCTGAGCAACTTAATCCATCTGCTCATCTTTGATGGCCCTGATGGCCTCCCTGACATCCCATGCTTCTGATGTGAGGTCCTATTCTTTGTCATGGAATCCTACCTTTCTGTCCACCTCCTCCCACTATTGTTGTTCTTCTTCCTCTTTTCTACCTTCTAGCATGCCTAGTAGTAGTGGGGGACTCAATTTGAGGCCAATCCAATTTACCTTCAAATTCTACATAGAGTGCTTGTATAGTGGCACTCTCCTTAATGCTTCTTTCATCCTTGTTGGGGAGTGATACTCCCTGATCTGCAAACTGTGTGGTAGGGTGTTCCACCTCCTCATACAATCATGAATACAGTCATCCCCCAGTAACCTTTCCATGTCCTCAAAATGTGCAATGGCCTGAGCCTGATCATTGATATACTTAGGGGTAATTTGGGGATTATTTGCAAGTAGCTGGTGTGTGCTGATGAGAGCCATGGGGTCTAATGGCTCAACTCTGATCATTAAGGGCTCATTCTTCTACTTTATCATCAACTTCCTTATCTCCGTTTCCCTTAATTCCTCATGATTCATCCATGATGCCATGGCCATTAGTTGCAGGTACCCTAGCCTAGCATTGGGGTCCCACACATTCATATCGATGAGGGCCATGTTATGAAAATAGAACTCTGTTATGTTTGCCTTGTCTTCTGATGAACTTTGGTCGCATAGGTCCATAAACTGTCTATAATCTTGGAAAGGCATTGTGCCTCTCTGTGCCAAAGTCTTTATCTGAAACTACAACCATTGGTCATGAGGTATAATCCATATGATTTTGCTAGTGTTCTGCACTGCAATGCCTCCATAGACCAACTGGCCACGCATGCCAATTGTGTCTCTTTTTCTTTCAGTTGTCTCCTTAGCAACTCATTTTCTATTTCAAGGTGAATTCTTGTGATTGCCTCTCTATGTCTGACATCACTTAGTTCCCTGCCCATTTCTTTGAGTTGATTCTCCATATGGCCAATATCCTCAACTCCCTTGGATTTGGTGATTTGCATCCACTTGTGGCTTCTTATTCTTTCTTTCTCCAACTCAAAGAAAAGTGGGAGTGCAAATTTCTATGGAATGATTCTTCCCCCCTCAAGAAGACTGTAGTAAGAGCTCAAACTAGGTTGGGGATCAGGTTCTTGAGTCTTTTTTGCTTCCTCCTTCCCTTGTGACTATCCTTTTAGTCTTTTTTCAAGTTTTTCAGTCTTGTGTAGTCTTGACAGGGTTTCCTGTAGAACAGTCTGTGCCTCTTGTAGGACTGTTTTTGAGTCTTGTAGTTCCACTTTTTCCTTCCATGTGGGAGATCTATGAGTCCCCCTTTCATAAGTGATAGGTGCCTTGGTAGGGGATTCCTTCCCTTGAGCACAAGGTGAATCTTCAATAACAATGGGCACTTTAGAAGAAGGTTGGGGTTTCCCTTGTTTGATCCTTGTGCTCTTCCAAGCCCTAAAATACATTGAGGTCCACCTCTTCCTCTTTTGTTTGGGTTTAACTGGAGTGCTGAGGGCAACGAGCAAAACTGTTGCCTCCCTTTCTAGGGTCTCAGGAGACACTTCTTCCTTTTCTACCCCTTTTTCCTCTCCTTCTGTCTGTTTCTCTGTCTCTGCTGGTTTTGTTTCCTTTTGTTCTGTTTTGGTTTCTTCCTCCTCTGTTTTGGTTTCCTCCTTCTCTGTTTTGGTGTCTTCCTCCTTTGTCTTGGTTTCCTCCTTCTCTGTTTGTTCCTCAGTTTCCTCCCCTTCTCCCCCTTGCTGCTCTTCCTCCTCACTATCAGAAGGACTGAGATCATATGTGAGGGCCTTTATATCATCTTCTGCTGTCATGTTTCAGAAGATTTCCCATGCTATGGGGATTGTGAAGGTATGGGGGGCTTCTTTCACTAACAATTTAATTAGCCCATGGTGAGCCAACTTATCTGGACCTCCTGCCTCCAATTTAATGCTAGAGTCTATGAGGGACTACAGGAGAAAATAGGGGATGCTGATTTTCTGAGGTGTTGGAGTGTCCATGCCATATCTCTTCTCATGGAGAAGTCTGAAATGGTAGCCATAAACTATGTTATACCTCCCTTCATAGGAAATATATTTGATAATTTGGTAACTGACCTCATCCCAAGGGTAAGGTATGCTTGTCCTTCTAATTCCATTTTTGTCTTCTACAAGATGCTCATTATTTTGGAAGAAGTTTTTCTTGGCCAACTGTCCAATTGGCTTTTCATCTTTGCTCCAAGGTAATCCAAGAGGAAGGGTGGTAAGCCTGCTGATAAATACTGGGGGTGATTTCCATGGAGAAACCTCTAAAAGTAATAGTGGCATGGGTCCTTGATTGAGGGACTAAAGAAAGGGAAAATTCTTGAGCAACTTCTTCATCAAACCCTCAAAATTTCTCAAAAAATGGCATCCAATTTGCCCTAGTGAATATGGCTACTACTTGGGGATGTTCATGGAGCTTGGTTGAATTGGTGGGTTCCTTCCTCATGAATCCTCCTGTCATTGTGCTTATACCCCTTTTGAACACCCAATGCAGAGATGGAGACAAGAATTTTGAAGAAAACATGAAAACAGAGGAAAATTGTGTTTTTTTAAGAAAATAGGCAGAAATTTTTTATGTAATTCCCCTTCTTCTATGGACTCAATTCCTCCTTAAAATGATATCACTCCTTGCACATATTGATATTCAAGGAGGGTATGCACAAAACCTACCTCCTCAAGCCAGAAATCGAGCAAAAACCCCATGTTTTCTCCTTAAAAACAACTTACTGCCCCTCCTGTAGAACTGCCTGTAGGTGCTCTTGTAGAATGCTAATAGCAAGAGGATAGATGAAAGTGATGGAGAATGATTGTTTCTAGGCTATGGTGGTGACAAAGATCTTGTTGCAGCTAAGTGGACAAAGATGAAATGGAAGAAAAGGTGGTGAAGGAGTTTTGAGGAGTACTTATTTCTTCTTTGGGATATTTCAGGTGATGGGGTGAGCTAGCAAAAATGTACGTTGCCATATTTGGACCATTGGTCCCCATTGCCTTGTCATCATGGCTCTTTCTCACAATCACATCCCATCATAGCATCGGAGTTTGCATATCCTCCACTACCTGTCCTTCAGATTTTTCTCTAAGTCAAAAGTTGACTAGGCACATGTGTGGTGGCATCTCCGGATGAGCGCAATCAACCGGATGAGGCTGGCCACCTTTTCTTGTTCAACCCTAACCATCTCATTCGCTTATGAATATTTTCAAATTACACAGATGCAACAAATGATAGGGTTATTCACTTACCTTCGAGTTGAATGTATGTGTTGTGAGGCATTTTGGTTCCTTTTGCTGCTGCATGCTAATATTTCGGTTGTTGCATGCCTGTATCTCCTCTACTGCATGCTCTCTGCTTCTTGATGTGTGGCTTGTTTGCTTTGTGCAGGTATCTGTAGCTAGATCTATATTCAAATTTCCCCTTCAATCCCATGGTTGCACTTCTTTTGCTGTTGTGGCTTGATTTTAATGGGATCAGCTGCTACAGGAATTCCTACAGGAGGTCTTGTAGCTACTTCTCCCTGTAAAATTTTTAACTGATTTTTGTGCTGGGAGCTATGAGGATGATGCCAGAGAGTCTGATGAAGATGGAGAGGTAATTCATAAGCTGCAAGTGAGATTTGAGGTGTTGCTCCCTTTATTTTTTTGTTTTTTGTTTTCTAAAACTAGTTTCTGTGTTTTTCGATAGGAAGGGAAAAAAATGATGATGATGAGGTGGTGCAGGTGTGGGATGGATAGCAAGGAGGGTGGATAGCTGTAGGAGGGTCTACATGCTCTTCATGAAACCTCCTAGCCCCTCAAACTTCATTTTGGAACCATTTCTGGCTCTCTCTGATTTCTACAGGAGCCTCCTACAGAACACACAGGGCCTCCTGTAGAACACACAGTTTCCGGAAAAAACACAGTGGGGTGGAAGAAAGGTCAGAAATGATGGAGAAGAGTGTAGGGGAGATGAAATAGGCTCTATGGCATCTTCTCTTGCTCCTTGTGGTCCACCTGTAACCTGCAATGCACATTAAAAGTCAAATTTCTTTTCCTTCTTTTCTCTGCTTTTCTTCTTTTCTTTTTTTTTGAAAGACAACTAGGGTGCCTCAAGGAGGTTTTCACCCTAATTTCCTACCTTGGGCACCTCCAAGGGAGGTTTTCACTCAGGGGTCTTTTTCTCTCTCTTTTTTTTTCATCACTGGGCCACCTCAAAATAGGTTTTCAACCCAATGATGGGACTCAAGTGCCTCATGGAGGTTTTCACTTGATTCCTTATTATTTTTTCTTTTTTTTCTTTGCTTCTTTAGTGAGTGGGTGAAGTGGAGGCAAAGACCTACTCCACTACCATCACTATCTTATTCATATCTTCAATGAACTCTTGCTTGGAGAGGGGCTTCTTGTAAATTTTTAACCTATGTCCATTGACAAGCATGGGGATGGCTTCCTCATCAATAATTCTGATTAGAACTGAACCATTGTCATTGCATTTTTCCACAGTGTAGGGTCCCAGCCATCTTGTCCTCAACTTGCCTTTGAAGTCTTTAAACCTTGATTCATAGAGAAGTGCCCAATCTCCCTCTTGGAATTGTGTCTCCTTGATATTTTTGTCATGCCATATCTTCCTCTAAAGCCGAACTACCTCTGTGTGGAGAAGGGCTTGCAATCTTTATTCATCCAATCCATTGAGCTTGAGTAGTCTTTCCCTCTGTGCATGGTTGAGGTCTAGTTCTAGCTCAGTTTCCATTCTTAGTGTATTATGTTCAAATTCTATTGATAGCAAAGCCTTCTTCCCATAGACCAGTTCATAGGGTGTGAACCCTGTGGTGGTCTTCCATGTTGTGTTCTAGGCCCAGGTGGCCTCAACTAGTCTATCTGCCCAATATTTTCTACTGCTGCTCACTACCTTGGTCAGAATCCCTTCCAAAGCTTTGTTAGTGACTTCCACCTGCCCATTTTCTTGTGGATGGTAAGGGGTGGAAGTCCTATGCTTGATTTTATGATGTGTGAGCAGGTCTTCAATCAACTTGGAAGTGAACTGACTACCTTGGTTTGTGACCATTTCTCTTGGATACCCCAACTTATAGAATATGTTTTCTCTCAAAAACTCAGCTACATTTTCCCCTGTTGCTACCTTGATTGCTTTTGTTTCTTCCCATTTTGTTAGATAATCGGTGCACACAACGATGTATTGATTCTATTTTGGAGGGTTGGTAGGACCCACAAAGTCCATGCCCCACTTCTCAAATGGCTCAAAGGTCACTTGAGGTTGCATGGGCATCTCATCCTTTGGAGTAGTTTCCCCATACTTTTACACCGATCACATTGGCTGGTATACCTCCTCACATCTTGATGAAGAGTGGGCCAATAGTAGCCTATTTGCAATATCTTGAAGGCAGTCTTCTTTGTTGCAAAATTGGCTCCACAAGGCCCATCACTACAGGTCAGGATAATGTCAAAAGCTTCCTCCTCCCTGACACATCTTCTCAAGATCTGATCTGGGCCAAGTTTGAAGAGATTTCCCCCAATCCAAGTGAAAGGGGTTCTTTTCCTCACGATCTTGCTCTTCTCCTTTGAGGACAGGTGTGGTGGGAACTATGCTAAAACCAAGTAGTTTGTTATATCAGCAAACCATGGAAAGAGTACTGAGATAACAAATAGGTGTCCATCTAGTATTTGATCATCCAACATTCCTTCTTCACCTACGGGTAAATTAACTCTAGACAAAAAGTCGGCAGCAACATTTTCTTTACTAGGATTATCAACAATGGTCAAATCAAACTGCCGCAGTAAAACCATCTAATAATGCGAGCATTTACATCTGGTTTGTTCATCAAATATCTAATTGCAACATGATCAGTGTGTAAAAAGGTTTGATAGCCTATGATGTAATGTCCAAATTTGTTTAAGGAATGCACTACAGCTAGAAGTTCCTTCTTGGTTACCGTGTAGTTTAACTCTGCCTTTGACAAATTTTTACTTGTAAAGTATATGGAATAAGGTAAATTTTCATAACTTTGTCCTAAGTCTACTCCTATTGCTTTGTTCAAGGCATCTGTGTGAATGTGGAAAGGCATCTCAAAATTGGGGCAGTCACAAGTTTGCTTTTCAAGGTATCTAGGGCTTCTTGACAGTTTTTAGTCCATATGAACTTGACATATTTTCCTAAAATACCAAACAACGGAGAGGCTAACTTACTGAAATCTTTAATGAATCTTCTGTAATATCTAGCTAACCCTAGGAAACTTCGGATATCTCTCACCTTTTGAGGAGGTGGGACCCTTTGGATGATGGCAATTTTTTTGGGGTCCACCTGCAATCCTTGTTGAGATATTGCATGACCTAGCATGGTCCCATCAATCATCACAAATTCACATTTTTCTGAACTGAGGGACAGGTTCATTTCAATACACTTGTCAAATACTTTTCCTAAGTTAGATCAAGCTTCCTGAAAGTTAGAACCATAAGGAGTAAAATCTTCCATATATATTTCCACTGCATCATGAACCAAGTCAGAAAATATACTCAATACTGCTCTCTAGAAAGTGGCTGGAGCGTTGCACAAACCAAAAGGAAGAACTCGATATGCAAAGGCACCCCAAGGACAAGTGAAAATGGTCTTATCTTGGTCCTCCGGGCTGATTTGAATCTGATTGTACCTGCTAAACCCATCTAGGAAGGAAAAAAACTTTTTCCCCACCAGACAATCTAACACTTGATCTATGAAAGGCAAAGGAAAATGGTCCTTTTTAGTGGCTTTGTTCAGTTCCTGGTAATCGACACAGACTCTCCACTTACCATTTTTCTTTGGCACTAGCACCAAAGGAGAGACCCATTCACTTTCAGATATAGGGTAGATGAATCCTGCATCAAGTAATTTTTGCAATTCTTCCTTAACAATGTCTTTAAGGGCTGGATTCATCCTCCTTTGAGGCTGCCTAACTAGTTTGCAATTTTCCTTAATGCATATATGATGAGTACATACTGAAGGGTGCACTCCTTTCATCTCCTTATAACTCCAGGCAAAGGCATCTAAATGTTTTCTCAATAAGCTGCACATCTGCTTCTCCTGGGAAGTGGATAGGGATGAATTGATTTTCAAGGTTCTTTCTTGGCCACACTCTATATTCTTAACACAGAGAGAGGTCAGGTTGGCCACACAGAGATTAATTAAGGGATTTTTTTTGGTTTCTTTCACTATATCTTCTAATGGCAAGGTATTCTGGGGTGGATTCTGAATTAAATTTTGAATGATATCATCCTCATCTTGCACTTTCCCCCGCCATGGCAGTTTCTAATGCATAAAGTGCTGCAGAATAGACTTCATCCTCATCCTCCTCCTCCAACCAGAGAGCTAGATCATGTTCTATCAAGGGTTGGGTAGGAGGGTATAGGATTAACTGCTTGGACATATGCCCATTCTTGATGGTCATGTTCCCAGCTCGACAGCTGATGTAGGCATCGACAGTAGCCAACCAAGGTCTCCTCGGGATGAGAGGATACCTAATGAGCTTTGCCTTCAGCTGGTAACTATGAAATGAGTAGGGTACTCCCAAGAATCAATGGATACCATCACATCTTCCACAATCCCTTCAAGGGTCATGGTGGAGCGGTCTGGTAGCTGCAGTATTGTCGTGGTCTTCCTCAAGGAGCCCTGGAGGTTAAGTTTGAGCATGGTTTCCTTTTTCATCACATTAATGGTAGCTCCAAGATCAATCAAGGTATGTGGGATCATGTTTCCATTAATGTGGATAGTAACTACTGGGCTTCTAGGGTCCAGATATTTCAGATAGATTACCTACCCCAATGTCAGGTCGGAAAGTTGTCCTATGACATTGATGGTTGGGGAATCTCTCTTGCACCTACCTAGAAGCCTAAAGCACTTCTCTTTGATCATCCTATTGTATATAGGCACATCCTTTATGGCTTGGAGAAGTTATATCTTTATACACAACTATTTCAATTCTCCCAGAAGTTCAGTTTTTCTGGGGTGGGCTGTGTTGTCCCAGATAGCCTCTCAGGAAATGATGGAATTTCTTTAGGTTCACTTTCCTCTTTATCTTCCTCAACCTACTTAGGGGAGGCTAGCTATCTACGATAACCTTCCCAGATCACAAGTTAATCTCCTAAATCTCCACATCATAAGTTGGGCATGATGGTTCCCCACTATATACTTGCTGAGCCTATCTGTTGTTTAGGTTTGGGTTTGGCTGGGTAGGCATTTGGGGTTGCCTTGGTGGAGCAGGAGGTAATGATTGTGGTTGAGCAGGTGGTGGAGGAAAAAGAGCGGGAGGATAGTTGTACTGGGGCCTCCACCCCTGATGAGTTGCATTCCACTGAGGTTGTGGGTGAGCATAAGATTGAAATGAATGACTGGCTGGTTCGGCATGATACTAAGATGGATAGGACCAAGGAGGAGGCGTGGACTAGGAAGGATGAGTAGGAGGGCCCCAAGAAGGTATGGGAGTGACTTGGTTGGGGTTGTAGTATGCCTGGGATGTCCCTTGCATCCCCTGTTGGTATGGTCTAGGTCCATGCGGTCTCCTCTGGTTCATGAAATAAAGTGGTTCAGTAGCTCCTTCAGCCCCCTGGTATACAACTTTAATTCCAAGCAAGGAGGGGCACTTATCTGTAGAATGATCTTCTTCATAGACTGAACAAACTTATATAGAGTTCAATGGGAATTCGTTCCTAGGATGCCTCCTAGTGCACCTAGGACAAAAAATGGCCAAAGCCCTCTCTGCTTCCTCTTGTTTCCTTTTGATATGCAAGGTATCCATTTGCATGGCAAGATTCTACAACATCTCACTTTTAAAGTCTTCCAGCATGTTTCCAAGTTCACCTTTGATGGATGAATTGGATGAGGAGGTACTAGCTATGGGTTGACTCCCCCTACCTCTCTTTCTTGCTGCTCTAGAATTATTTCTAAAGATAGTCTTTATGTCCTCATAAGGTAGTTGGTAGATGTCTCCCCCAGCCAGTAAATGGAGGGTGTCTAGAATGTCTTCCAGAATTCCCTTGAGCAGGACCAACTTTAGAGATTTAGGGTCAAGTGTACACCTCCCCCTTTTGTAACTAAGCTGGAACCTCTCTTCATAATTTTCCAAGGATTCATCACTTCCCATGGTCATTCAGAAGATTTCTTCCTTGGTATCTTTTGACCTACAGTAGTCTCGGTATTTGTTATTAAAGGCCTGCTACATCTAAGCCCAAGTTGTGATGCTATTGCCAGGTAACCCCATGAAACAATGTAATGTTGCATCCTTGAGAGTAGAAGGAAATAGTTTCAACTTTTTCTCATCTTCTGCATAGTCATAGGTTCAACAGATAATAGAAAACTCAAACAAAAAGGTGTCAGGTTCTTCTGTCGTCAAACCATGGAAGTGACATAGGGCTGAAGGGCATATGTTCTTCATTTTGGTGTCCCCATTGGTCTCCCGGATGGGAAAGGTACCCTCTACTCTTTCTCCATTGCCCCTAGCATTTCTGTTTTCAACCATTGTCTCAGGAGGGATGTCTTCTTCTTCTTCTTCCCCTATAGGTTCTTCAAATATCTCTGGTTGTTCAACTAAAGGTTCTTCTTGATCACTTCCACCGAAGAAGAGAGAAGGGTGGCTATGTGATGTAGTGGGGGTGTTGGGCAAGAATTTTCCTGAATTATCTCTATTCCTACAAGGCATGAAAGGAAATATTTTTGGTTGGTTTTTGTTTTCTCACTGCTTGTACCTGCAAAACTGAAATTGATTGAACAAACAAATTACAATAATTGAAATGAACTTGTTGAAATGAAATTGCAAAACTAAAAGGGAAGAAAATGAAATGCAGAACTGAAAGAAAGGAAATGACTAATCTACTTTTTCCGAAATGAAGTTGCTGAAATGAAATTTTCAGAATTGCAAATGAAAGCAAATGAAATGCAGAACTAAAAGCAAGAAAATGACTAATCTACTTTTGCTAAAATGAAATTGTAGAATTGAAAATGAAAGCAGGGAAATGCGGAAACAGAAAGAAACAACTACTCTACTTTTGCTTAAATAAACTACTTAGCAGAAAGTTGTGATAGAAAATAGAAGAAAGTAGTAATCACAAAATACTCTGACACTTCCCTGGCAATGGCACCAAAAAGTGGTGAGCACCAGTATTGCAACAATAATGCTACAACTCCTGGGCTTCCTACTTTACTTTTATCAACCCGGTAGTTCATAACAAACTTGGAAGCGACGGTGCTGTATGCACAAGTACTAGTTCTTACTGCAGGTTGTCACTTGGTCAGCTGACGCAAGATCACTAGGAGCTCAAGCCAACTTCTATGGATTCCAGAAGAAGCTCTATATGTGATGAAATAAAGGAAAGCTTACTGTACAGAGGCTACTCTATTTGCAGAAAGGAAAAGAAGACTGAAATGTAAAGTAAACCTAGCAAAACCTACTTAACCAACCAATCCTACTTTTGCAGAAAGAGAGATGAAAAACCATGAAATGAATGTCATTACCTACTCAAGAAGTAAACAACATCTACTCAATCTATTTCTAGAAGAAAATGAGCAAGAAAAATCTTTTTGGATTTTTATGTATTTTTATGTGAAATTGTCATGCATGTAATTTATTTGATTATGAATGTGGCAGTGATTAGGTGGTGATGGAGGGCGAATTTGGGATTTGTAGAGGTGTAGGATGGCGTGGATGGGTCTTAGGAGGTCTTAGGTGACCTTCTGGAGGCTTTTCCCACAATCAGACTTCAAAAAGAAGCTTACAGGAAAATCGACGGGAGGCTACAGGGGATCTACAAGAGGTCTAAAGGAGGATGCCGAGAGCAGTTTTAGAGGTTTTGAAGGAAAAAAAGTGGGTGGAAAGGGTAGTTGAAGGCTAGGATGATGTGTTAAGGTGTCTAAGGTTCATCACGAATGATTAGGAGAAAGAAAGATGGTTGGATTTGTTCAAGGAAAGAGAGGAAAGTCTATGGAAAAGTGCAGAAAACTAAGGCAGATTTAAAATGAACTTTGGGCGACCTGTGGGGCATAGATCAAAGAGAGATTGTGATGGCTAATTGGGTAACTTGTTGTGAGGAGATATTTTCTACCAGAAAATTGAAAATCAAACAATGAGATTAAGCAAGCAAGTACATCAAAAAAATAGAATTTTGCATCAAGCTAGTCTAGATTATGATCTATGGAAAGAAATGTAGAAAAATGCTATAATGAGAGAAAGCATGGAAGGAAACTTATTGCAAGATAGAAATGAGCTTGGTGGAATAGATCTAAAGCAAAGTATTAACCTTCTAACAAACTGCAACACTATAAATCCTATGGAGAAGGTAAATCTGTGTTTTTGTGGCAGCAAGAGGGTCTTGGCCTTAGTTCATGGTCCCAAAGGGAGGAAAGGAGGCCAAGGCTCTATTGATGGAATTTTTGTATCTTCTTTCTATCACTATTTGACCTGCTACAGAAAACTTAAATGGAAACAACCTTCTAAATCACCAAAAGTAACCTATTCTTAACCAAGAAAGAGATTTACCTAACAGCAACTAATTCATAAACTGAAATAAAGCATATAAATACAAACAAGAGGAGCTTGGCTGCTTGGATTGGGCCCTAACCCAAGAGCTTCAGTCCTTTGAGGTAACTCATTGCTAGCTCAAAAAGGATCTGATCTTTATTATCAAAATAATAATAGGATTACATGAAACTGTCAACAAAAGTAAGCTCGAAGTTGAGCAGATCAAAGCTGCAACAAAAATTCGAAAATTTGACTATCTTCCTAATGAGGCCCTAGGCCTCTCTACTTATAAAACTGAAGCTCCCAATAGATTCCTTAAAATCAGGGAGGCTTGGCTCCCAAAACTTGAGTTAAACAGAAGCTATCCTCCACTTTCTCGGTTGCCTCCTAGTGCATTGATGTGCTTGTGTGTGCTCCGAGCTGCATGATGGAGAATTTGAAGTGGGGAGTCATAAATGAGGGGGATGCCCTCCTATAAATCCTCTCCCTTGTCAAATTCGAATTATTGCTACCAATTGTCCATTAAATATTTGACTTTATCTCCAAAATTCAACAAAAATCTGCATTAAACACATATTAGACTCCATGGCATAATGACCAACCCTACTCACTCCATAAGCATAAATATAATAAAAAAACATGCAATAAGCTAAGTGAATGGTTAATTAAACTATGTTAGGAGGCAAAATGAGCCCATATAATTACCCACTTATGGGGCTCATCACATACCAGATGATTCATGTTTATGCTTGTTAGGAAAGTGTCTCCATTGCTTGATAGGCTCTGATTCAATATGATTCTCCTTGGTGAAAGCTTCCAGGAATGATTTGATGTAGTGTCGATGGGGATCTGGAAAGTGATACATTCTCTTGACGTCTTCAGGTTTGAAGGATACAAACATCCTTTCATCAAATGTGAAGAAATTTATGTCCATTATGTTAATGCTCTCAATTACCCATCTTACCATATCATTATATGGTAAAACCTTTGCACGGGCCACTATTCGATGGAGGAAAGAGTTGGCCAAATCATTGAGTGTGTTTTCTGATTCATCAATTCCATCAGTTGTTGCTTCTTCTTCTATCTCCTTTGGATTTTCATTTTCAAGCAAAGCATGTATGTCTTCCCCCGAGATCTTACCAAAGCCTT
Organism: Pinus taeda; assembly: GCA_000404065.3. NCBI lineage: Eukaryota > Viridiplantae > Streptophyta > Pinopsida > Pinales > Pinaceae > Pinus > Pinus taeda. Next base: position 76,195 of record APFE031268945.1, read on the forward strand.
GATAGGTAATATCTGAGATTAACACCAATTTTCCTTGTCCTTCTTCCACTGTAAGGGAAGCCTTTATCTTTCGAGCTTTCTTAGACATCTTGACTAACTGCATGATTCTAGATTTACACTGCAAAATGAGAAAGAGGAGTGTGATAGGCGAAAAACTTTGAGAGCAGCTGCTACAACTAATTACAGACTAAAATCAGTGTATGCTCATTAGATGCAAAAGATCTCATATTGTACATAGTCACAAAGGATGAAATCCTTAGAGGATTGTAACCATAACTGCCTCTTAATGCTTTACTGTAGCCTCATGATGTGAAACTTTAATGCCGAATTAATATATATTACATCGCAAGTTTTCCAACAGTCCTTTTAGAATAGGCGCCATAACTCTGCGATTTTGTAATTAGCGATTGTATTAATTTAATACTTGTAGATCCATCACATATCACAAATTAGGAGTTACAAGTGCTATGTTCCAAAGAATTCTTTGTATTGTTGCAATTGCGATGAGTGATGAGCTGGCATGTAGAGTTGGCAGGTTCCTTTTCAGACTTGGAAAATCATGCTTTTCCTTTATAATTGATTTAACACTATATCGTGAGTCTCCATAGTATATATTACTTGCTTCTATTAGGAGCGCAATATGAAATATGTGATCATGATAGTTATATCACATCACAAAGTTTCAACATAGTGGTTTCAATGTTTTGCTATGGACCGGAAAAATGCAATCGCGATAGCCTTATCACATCACAAGGCTTCAATGAAATGCCATAACTTATTCCTTAGGATTGACGGTATGTGAAATGCGATAGTTATATCACATCGCATGTTTATAAATGGATTATTTCAATTTAAAACTTTGCGATGAGGAATTTGCGACGACTTTGATCGCATTGCAAATTTTCAAATGGATGTTCATCAGTCATAAGCAATTGTGATTTGTGATGAGTGGTTCCTAACACTCAGAAATAAACTTTTATATGAAAAGTATGGAAAATCTATTTTCACTCAAAAAGTTTTATTGCTTTTAATATCCTAAAGGGGACCTATTTCTTATTTAGCATCTTTATACTAAGATTAAAAAATTGAAATGGGGGGGGTTGTTGTATAGCACAAAAGTGGGCTCATATTGGGTTACTGTATCTTTAGCCTAGCTAAGAGCGTGTAACTACATCATATTCTCGAGCTCTTGTGGTAAAATTGACATCAAATTATACTACCTTTTGTATAAATTCAATAATGAAGCAAGCTCTTGAATTTCTGACTAGATTGATTGGGAGAAGTAGGTAGCTGACTATAAAGAGTCTCTTGTGAAGAAGTGGAGGGTTTTGAAGGCTGACTAGATGAAGATGGATGTTGAGGGAATCAATTACAGAATATTTCCAATGGGGAATTTTTAGAGGGTATAAGACTCATTTGAAGTAACTATTCTTCTTTTAAGTGCTTCACTCTTTGGTATGTAACACATTCTTCCATAGAATGCCTTGATCTCTTATAATAATTGTAATACTTGCTAGGATGAAAGGGAAAATAAGAAATGGATTCCTTCTAAGCTTGTCAGAATGTTGTTCCAGTACTTATGGTGGAGATGGCTCAATTAGAGGTGGTGGAGGTTGAGTGGATGGTTGTAGAGGTAGAGGCTTTGAATAAGATCGCTAATCCTTCTTTTTCAAAAGTCCCTTTATGGGTGGATTAGCATGAGTGGAAGAAGTGGTAGCAAAAACTTCATGCACTAAATCAGTAAGACCATTCCCTACAACTTTCTATCTTTTTTGTTTCCCTTTTTCTTAGTCACTCTTGATTGTGTCTCACCTAAGAGAAGCTACTTCACTAGATATAATAGGAGGATAATAAGTTCTTAGGTGATATCTAATGTTGATAGTTTATAAGTTCAACAACTTACTTATATAATCCTAATAGGTTATCTTTTTATTATTAGTACATCCTACTTTCAAATATTATCTAATACCTTCTACCAAGATTTTCCTAATCTCATCTAGAGAGAACTTGGTCTCACATCTAGCTAACGAAAATTAGAATCTATGGATGAAATAGGTCATAACTTCCCGCTTTCTTTTCCTTAATTATATAAGACTAACCACTTCAAATACATCAATTGGTTTAATACCATACATTCCCAAAAACTTATCACATGTTTTATTAGAAGTCTCTATAGAGTTCTTGGGAAGGTTTTCAAACCATTCAAAGGCTAACCTAGTAAGAGTGTGTGGAAATAATTTGGTCATAACTTCTAGCCATGTCCTCAAGTATTTACAAATTTTGATGAACTTGTACAAGTGTGCTAGGGAGAGATAACCATAGTGCACTAGAGAGGCCTGAGCACAAGTGTTCTGCACAATCAAGAATATCACAGGATGATAGAATAAAAATGAGAGTTGTGGTGTACTTAAACACAGGAAGGGCTTTGCCTAGGGGTTAATGACCCTACAATGTGTACAAATTTTACTAGTTTGGCCTTATCCTCTCCCTCCTATTACAAAAAATGATAATAAATTATTGCATAATGGTCTTAGCCATGATGATAAATACATTAGTGATACATATAAGTGTGTTTAGGCACGAAGATTACACTGATAATTCTAATAGAATTCTGCATCTCTAAAGATTGATTTCATCTAGTAGCAATCCCTCCTAATTTCCCTACTATGATAACAATTGAAGTAGAATTATCCTAACTAATGTTTTTCATGTTTCTTATAATACAAACTACAACCATTGAAAAATTGAAAAGGAATGAACTTTGCATCTATAACGGTTGATTTCATGGGCAAGCAATCCTTCCTCTCCCTTATGGTCTATAGGCCTTACTAATCTTGGGTTGTGCATGTTGAGTGATCCAGGTGGATATTGGTGGCCACCCGCCAAATCCACTTGGACCCCCACCATTATTTCTTTCATCTTTTCAGTTTCCTTAATTGTAGCCTACTTTACTATTTTTAGCAGTTTTTCAGGTTCTAAACTTCTAAAGCCATTTTGAGGCCCTAAATGACATTTTGTGGGAAAACTAGGAGCAACATGGGTCCATGGACCTATGTTGCTCTTCCCAAAGTTTTAGTTCTTGGATAGATCTTTCTAACGAGATATGGTGCGCATCAAATGGATATCGTATGCAAAAGTTATGACCCCAGGAAGTTGATGTACCAATTTACCCAAATGGGGCCCACAATTTGGCGTTTCATCTTCTAGGGTTAGGTTTTGGAATGTTAAGGGTTTTCCATTGTTTCTCAATAATAAATAGGCCTTCGAGCCTCATTGTAACACGGTTTAGAGGCATGTAGCCACCATATCTCTTCTCAGAGATAAGCTACCATTGCTAGTTGGTTTATTTCCAATTCTACTTTTAAGCATATTTCATAATTTTACATTAATGAAATGAAGTATTATTTCCGCTGCATCTCTAAGTTTATGGTTATCTCTATAATTTGTTGCATTCCTATTTAAATCTGGATCAGTGGTATCAGAGCGATCTGATTTTTCTCTATTTTTCTTTACATTTCCCCAACGAGGTCGAGATATAAGGAGTTAGGGCTTGAACTGGTCGAAACTTTGCAAGACCAGCCTCGCAAATCCTGATGGCCTCCCATGGCGGATGAAAAGAAAGATGAGGGGGCAAGAGATCCTATCAAAATCTTGCTAGAAGAAGTCCTCGAGCGACAAAGGAATGCGATGATGGACAACTTTGCCAAATCCTTCAGTGGCTACCCAAGGGCGACGCATCAGCTTCCAATAGATACTCTGGAAATGCCACACCATTTAAGGTACAAGTTAATTTTGAAATCCACATATTCGAGGGTCAGATAGACATAGATGCCATCGATAAATAGTTAAATCTGCTAGATATTTATTTTTCTGTTCATGATTTTTCTAGTCAAGAAAATATTATTTTCGCTATTCTCAAAGCAGCCCCCCATGTCAAGGGCTAGTGGGAAACCTACTGTGAGTAGAAGGATCAAAGCACAGGCTCACTATTTTCAGTCGCACCCACTTGGGATTCATTCCGAGAGGCCATCAAGGGGTAGTACAACCCTGTCGGAAGCTATGAGGATCAATACATAAAGTGAACGACGTTGCGGCAGGGAAGGGACCAAGACGTGCCAGAGTTTACCAATATTTTCCATACCCTTCGCACAAAGTTGGGTATCAAGGATTTAGAGCAGCATTTGATACTCAAATACCATGGCTGCTTGCACAAGTACATCTAGGAAGAAATAGAATTCCTGAACATCCCCTTGCCTGGCGCGACCTACTGATATGCCGTCAAGGTCGAGCAAAAGTTTAAACAGAAGAAGCGAGACTTTGGATTTGTGAACCGGAAGCAAGGGAAAGGTGCCCCCAAACTGCAGAACAAAGGACAAAACCAAGGTGGGGTGGCCCAAGAAAACCCGCCAAAGTTGCAAGCAAATAACAACACTGTGAAGCCAAAAAAGGACACAGGAAAGTGGTGTGAGTTCCATAAGAGCTCCACTCACAACACAAATGAGTGTCGGGCTAAACGGTCACTAGTGGCCAAGCTAAAGGTTTTAGAATCAGATGCATTTTCTGACTCTAAGCCAGAAACTAACAAGGGGAATGATAAAAGGAAGTAGATTATTGATGCAGAGCCCAATGCCATTGTTGCCACCACAAAGATCTAGAAGGAGGAACCTGAAGATCCAAAGGAGGGGGAGCGCCTCTTCCACTCCTGGATGTGGGTAAAGGGCTCCCTGCTACAATTCATTGTCAATAGTGGGAGCCAAAAGAACCTCATTTGGGTAGAGGTCGTGACCTGGGGTCAGATCGATGGAGTGCTTGACCTGACAGTGTAGAGGAACCCCTATGGGGGAGGTGAAGATATCCGCGTACTCCTTCACAGCCTTGTCCATCTGTAGTTGTTGTGTGGAGGGGCCTTGTCTGGAGATCGTGGCCACCATCTTCTTCATTCCTTGAGGGCGTATCATCAGTAAAACAAATTTCCCGATTTTGGAAACGAGCTTACTACATTGTTTTGCAGTAATCAAAGAGATGGCGATGGGCGGTGCTGCCCAATGAACAAATCTATTAGCGCTCTATTTTAGAGAATGATGAAATCAAGAGGCAGATTCAAGAGCTACCACAAAAAGGTCACATCCATCCAAGTTCATCACCCTGTGGGAGCCCGATCGTGTTGGTACAGAAGAAGGATGGGACCTGGAGACTTTGTATTGACTATCGGGTGTTGAACAAGATCACTGTCCGTAATAGGTACCCGATCCCATGAATTGATGACCTCTTGAACCAACTGAAGGGGGTAAAATATTTCAGCAAGATCCATTTGAAGTTAGAATGTCACCAGGTACCAATCAAACCCTTCGATGTGTGGAAGACTGCCTTCAAAGCCAAGGAGGGCCTTTTCAAATGGTTGGTTATGCCTTTTGGATTGACGAATGCTCCTACAACCTTCATGAGGCTAATGTATGACATCTTGCAACCATTCACCAACTCATTTGTAGTAGTATACTTGGATGACATCCTGATCTTTAGCCAGAGTTAGGAAAAACACCTCCACCACATCCGATAGGTTCTCCAAACACTGCGGCAACACAAGTTATGCACCAATTTGGAGAAATGCACTTTAGGCATGACCCAGGTTTAGTATCTGGGATACATTATTGATGAACAGGGGGTACATGTGGATCCATCCAAGATCCAAGTCATTCGAGATTAGCCATCTCCAACCACTCTAACAGAGCTTCCCAGCTTTCTAGGTCTTGCCAACTTCTACCGTAGGTTCGTGTTGGGATTTTTTCATATCACTTGGCCCTTGAGTCAAGTCACCAAGGGAGGAGCGAAAGAAAAATTCTTTTGGTCTGAATCTCAATAGAAGGCATTCATAGAGTTGAAAGATCGCCTCTACACAACACTAGTGCTCACATTACCATACTTGCAACAACCATTTGAGGTCGAGACAAATGCCTCTAACTATGCTATTGGGGCAGTTCTCACTCAACACGGGCATCCGGTGGCATATCATAGTGAGACACTTTCAAACATAGTCCGGAAGTATCCCACTTATGACAAAGAGATGTATTCCATTGTGCAGGCCTACCGATAATGGAAGCATTACATTTTG
>APFE031268951.1:0-18015 GCA_000404065.3 Pinus taeda
TCCTATCACAAATGTCCTTAGCTGAGGTTTTCTGAGAGTCTGGTTGCCAAAAGGATTTCTATTGTGCTGGTGGTGAGATACGGGGTTTAGTCTACTGTCCATTGGCTATTTTTAGCCATCTTCATGTGGTGAAAGTTATTCTAGGCAAGTCTACAATCTATATTAATTTGCAGTATCCAATTTTGTGACAAACTTATTTTCAAGTCTATTCTGTGGGTAATCCAATGGCACTCCAGTTATATTGGGAGTAAATTTCTCTGTCATATTACTTCCATTGTGTGCTTCTTTGAGTAGATTGGTCTTTGGCATTGCCAGTTTCTTAAAAGAATGCTTGTGATTATAGGTCAAGTCATATACCTTTTTCTGCTCAAATACAACATCACGAATATTTGAAACAGTGCCAGCACAGTTGTCACACTTTGGTTTATATTCGGCTTTACTAAACCTTTGCTTTACAAATGAGGGAAAACAACTGAAAAGTAATAATAGTTATACTGCTATTCTGTCCTGATTTTATGATTTTGGTTGGAATTGACTTCTGCCTTTGGGACTCAGATTCTTCATTCCACAATGACTGTTCTAACGGTTACCAGTTTGCAAATGCCACCTATTACTCGGTATGAAACTTAGGTTTATTTTTTATACAAGAATTGTGTTGCATATATGTGAACCTCATGCTACTAGGTTATTTAACTCTAGGACCCTTTTTTCATATATTATAGCAATATATTATTACTTCTCTGCCACATGTGAGATACACCAAACTTGTTATTGTATTTACAGATCATTTATGGAGGGTGCAGTTGAACGCTTTACTTTTAGTTAAACTCAATTTTTATCTGAAGTTCTGTTTAATATGTTTTTCTTTTTTGAAGTACATTTTTCTTTTTCTAGTTTCCTGCTGCACTTTTGATTATTGAGGTACTGGCACTTTCATGTCAAATTCACTTATATTATGCTTCTAGTGGGAGATGTCCAGTCCTCCTTTTGGAAAATCATATTTCATGGTAACATTATAGTTCTAAAAAACTTGATTCCCAAGTGCCAATGCTCTTTACAATGATATATTATTTATATTTTAGAATGGAACTAACAGTTGACAGATGAGTGGTATAACGAAATAAGTTTCATCACCTATTCTAGTTTGCACTTTGACCTTTAATGACTGTAGGAGATTTGCTTAGTGTATATTATTGGTCAGTCAAAAAGTACCATCATTGTTTCCTTCCAAATGGAAGAGTATTTTTTATTGACCTCATACCATATATGCAAGAATGAAATCACTTTCCATAAGTGATTTCTCCCCAAGGAAAGTTCATAGTAAAATCCCTTTGCCTGCGATGTTGATCTATTTCTAATATGTTTTATGCATACATGAAAATTAGGAAAAATATACCATACACCCTCATATTTACCAATATATTAAAGTTGCAAGGTTACATTTTATTTTTCCTATCTTTTGTGGGTGATCATCAGTGGATCACAAGAATTGTTTCTTTTACTGTGCTTTCCTTTAGAGACATTTATTTCTTCTTTCTGTGCATCCAAATGACTTCTCAACATTATTTTGCTATTCAAAATACATATTTGTAGCATACTCCAGGTAAGCCCTGTAGTTGACAAGGGGTCATTCTGCATAACCATTTTGTACTTTTATCATCCATGACAAAGTGGATGTATTGCGATGATGTTAAATGGGGTCAATACCGCAGACAGCTTGAATTAGCATATGTTTCAACTTTCTAGTTTCGCAGCACTTCATATAATTAATTAAGGAATTACTCTTGATCTGATGATTTATAATATCTTATGTTGGTAAAGTATATCTTAACCTTAAGGTACAATGTTAGAGAAACACTTGACCACGTTAAAGTTAGATGTTAGTTTACACTGGGAGCCTTGTTTGAGATGATCCCAACAAGTAGTAGTTGGGTAATGGATCCAACTAGCTGCCTATAATGATGTATGAAGAGATTTTGTCTATTTAACCCTTAGATTAACATCTCATGTTATGTAGTTATAACCAGATTGGTTCTGATTATGCTGTTAGGCTACCTTATTTTCCTCAGAGAAAAAATAATTTTATTATGAAAACAAAATTACATTCACTATATGTGTTTCTGCATTTCAGAGATATCCTTAAGCATAGGAAGTGATAAAAGTATGGCTGAGAAGATATCTTGCTTCATAAAGAGTCTTCCAAAATGTCAATATGACAGCTTTATAACCATATTGGTTCTGATTATGCTATTAGGCTACCTTATTTTCCTCAGGGAGAAAAAATAATTTTATTATGAAAACAAAATTACATTCACTATATGTGTTTCTGCATTTCAGAGATATCCTTAAGCATAGCAAGTGATAAAAGTATGCCTGAGAAGATATCTTGCTTCATAAAGAATCTTCCAAAATGTCAATATGACAGCTCTATCACAGTCATTCTAACGTATATGAATATCACAGGTTTGAAACCAGTTTTGTCTCATAAAAAATTAGCTCCTAGATAAGAAAATAGTCTCATAAAAAATTAGCTCCTAGATAAGAAAATAGTATCATAAAAAATTAGCTCCTAGATAAGAAAATAGTCCCATAAAAAAAAATATACATATATATATTCACATTTAAACAGTCCCATGATTATATGAAAGGTGTATGAAGACATTCCATGACATGCCCTTCCAATTTCTTCTGACTGATCCAAGCTCCTGCTTCTAAGTGTATATGTTCATAAATAGTCCCATAAAAAATATGCATATAGATATTCACATTTAAACAGTCCCGTGATTATCTGAAAGGTGTATGAACACATTCCATGACATGCCCTTCCACTTTCTTCTGACTGATCCAAGCTCCTACTTCCAAGTGTAATCCAGCTTTTGAGAGTCCATCAGTTTCCATGTTCCTCCCTCTGTAGTCTGTACACATGTTGAAAGATAATGTGTTAAATACTCTGCTTGAGCAAGTTGAATCTCCTCAAATATAGGCCGAAATTTATAATTATCCAATGAATTTGTTCCATTCATCCAATTCACCACAATTTGTGAATCATCAAAGATCTGTAATTTTTGGGCACCTTTTTTCAGCTGCCAGAATCAGCAGCAGTCTTGAGGCAATTCGCTTAGGCAGGTTGTTTGTCTGTTTGCCAAAGCTATCCTTTGAAGATATTACATGTTGATCATTTATATGAATCATACCTCCAGCATCACATAATGGTGGATCTACTTGACAAGCCTTATGGAAGTAGGCTCATGCACTACTCCTAACTTCTCCTTAATGACCTCTCTGGGTCACTTGATCCTTGAATTCTGTGTAGAACCATATAGTATAGCCATACTCTCATACTGAATAGGAGGAATCTTTTTTCCTTGAAATATTTTGGAGTTGCGACCTAGCAGCAATTGGAGGCAATACTTCATATATTTTGACAGCTGAATTGGTGCACCACTTATGTAAAACTCTCTTCAATTATGATGCCTCCCCAAACCTCCCCTAATTCTGTCAGTGTCTGCACAGAGCCTTTGTATTCCATTGTTATGGCAGACCTCGGCAGTGGCTCCCTTGTTATAAAATACAATTGATTTTGCTTAGTTTCTTTTAGTAAGACATGCCATTGCAAACCCATTATAAACATAAAATTATTTTATGATATTAAAATATGAATGGAGACAATCGAAGGGGATTGGGATACACACAAAAATATTTCCTATTAAAAAATAAATGAGAGAAAAGGAAATGAAGACATATCTATAACCTTCATCCTAGATTATTTAAAACAGGAAGAGGAAGTTTGTATGAAATTTGAGAGCAAATGAGCAATAATAATTTGCGAGTTTAATTTGAAGTATGAATCATATATTGAAATCTTTTCAACTTCATCAAACTTTTCTCTCACTACACTAAATTCAATGCTTATTTTTGCATCCACTACATCAGGCTCTTTAACTTCAGATACATATTTTATTCCTCCTAATTCCTTTTGGGACATACTCATTGTTTTCTCTTCTATATCCTTTGAACTTGCGATATCTATAGAAATATTGCAAGAAGACCCAAATTTTAGAACATTGCACCCCACGATTCCACTACTTGCTAAATAGTCCCAATCTCCTACCTAACCCTTGTAGCCACAACAACCATTGAAAGATGGGAAATATTTTCAGATATCAGTTTCTCGGTGAGTGATTTCAGGTTTGTTGTCATATCTTTCATTTTCTCTTCTGCAATATTTTTTTCCCTGTGAAACTCCTTTTCAGATACCAGATGTTCGGCTAGTGATTCTAGGTTTGTTGACATATCCTCTAATTTCTCTTCTCCATTCTCTTTTTCCCTCTGAAACTCCATCTTTTCAGATGCCAACTACTCAGTCAGTGATTCTAGGTTTGTTTCCATATCCTCCAATTTCTCTTCTGTAATCTCTTTTGCCCTCTGAATCTCCATAAAATATTGTGCTTCAATTTCTGATTTACCACGTGCCTCCAGTGGAGAAGCCTACCGTAAATGGAAGTGATACTCAAACAACAGAGACCCATAACTCTTTGTTACAAGATATCCAGAAATATGTTCTTCTCACCCTCAAGCCAATAGCACCAAAGAGGTCATGCATTTAATTTCCCAGAATTTTTTTTTGGATAAGCACCACTCCTAACAATGTGCAACAACAAGTGTAAGAAATATGTTTCATCCAAAGCACACATGCCTAACATGAAATAACAGCTCTAAGTAATATGTTTATTCTAAAACGTTTCGAAGATCTCATTGAGGTAAATCCTTGAGAAATCCATCTAATATTTGAACAAAGAATCAACCACTTCGATTTGCAACGCTAGCATACTATCAATCTTGACAAAATCACATAATGTTAATGGTAATCGATGTTTACTAGACTCAACCGAATGATTGGAAGATAGTTTCAACATGCCGTGTAGTATACCCACTACAAATATCTTGGAAATAACCACGAAATTTTGAATTTATATATTTTAGTTCACTAAAGAATTTTCACGCAGTTGAGGACCAGGTATTGTAGATGGTTCTTTGACAATTTATAATCAGAAATAACAACATTAAAATTGTTGTCACTTTTTTTGGCACCCGTAGCACAATTTCTTCGAGAGACATAAATCTTTTTAGAGACAGCCTCTAGGTTGATTGTAGACCAGTGTCTAGGAGGAGTGCATGGAAGATTATCACTGGAGGCTTTCGGTTGCACTCCAATTATTACAAAGTTTAAAAATATAATAAAAGGGGGAGTTTTCTTCAATCAGCATTCATGAAGGTAAAATCAAGCCAATACATGGATCTAAATGTTCAAGGGGTAAATCGGGCCAACCTCAAAGAGGAATGTCTGGTTCTGGTGGATGACACACAACAACAGGAAGCTTAATGTTGTATTTGTAACAAAGGTGAAGAGGAGAGAAAGGAGGAGATTCGATGCATAGGGATGTAACAGAATCCTAAGAAAGAATGTCCCAACAAAGGTATGGAAGATTGAAGAGGTGGAATCGTAGAAACTGTGGAGCGCAAATGAAGGTTTCATGGAATATACCTCATGGGCACATTTGTCACCAAAAGCATAAGAAAATTTGTGCATGTTACAAGTACATAAATAAATATGTAGCTAACACAGGGACTGCTACTACTTAGTAACAAATATACAATCATGAACAAGGGAGAAATCGACAGCTTCATGACACTATTTCAAAGAAATAAAAACACATATGAAATGAGATTTATAATGGAGAAAACATACTGCACATTGCCATGATTGGAATCGCCGAAGAGTTTCATTAATCTTTAAAATGAGTCTCATTCACCAGTCCATTTACATTCAGCAAGTTACAACTCAAATCCCTCATGAACAAGTAATTAGAACCAAAATAGAACCAAAGAAGTTGGACCAATGTAGGTGCAGAATTTTGGAACCTCTATTAAGTGTTTCTTCCCCCTATTTATAAGAATAGGGGAAGCTTTGAATTAACAGTTACAAAATATCTCAACCAAGGTCCAACTATCCAATTGACTCGTTGCCTCGACCTGTGATAGCTCTGCTGCCCAAGATGTTTCTCAAGGATCTGATTCCTTTCTTGAAAATACACAAAAAATATAGAATAAACAGAAATTACAGTAAAATAGAAACAAAGGAAACTGAATGATGATGGAGGAAGATGTCACCCGGGTATGCCCTCTTTGGACCTTTGAAAATCTCAGATCAGCATGCCAGGTGTCCTTTGTACTGCCACATCATGCTGATGTCAATGCCAACGTGTCTTTACTGGGTCCAATAATATTTTTCCACGTGGCCCATTGGAGGAGATAGAAAAATGCCCGCCTACCCCTGGTTTTGCATTGATTTCCTTTGTTAAATTTTTTCGGCCCTTTCCCAATGATTTAAGCTTATCTGAATTATTTTCCCACAATTCCTCCATAGTGATCACTTTAAGATCGTTGACTACCGATTGTTGACATGTCTTACGCTGTTGCGATCGCTAATCGTCGATTTACCCCTAGACCTCTGATTTATGGGAACTTTAATGTGAAATGTGTTGATAATACATGATGTTCTCAATGCGATCGTCAATTGCCGATTTCCATGGATCCCCTGATCACTGATATATTGTGCGCAAATATGTCGGATTGCTGCCTTGGACCTCAGATCTTCAATATCAATGATCACTAATCGCCGATATACTCTATCCTGCCAGGCTACCTGATCTGCCGATTTATGACTTGCAATATGTTCCCAGACCTTCGATCTGAGATATCAGTGATCATTGATCATTGGAACCTCCAATATACCATACTGCCTAATCCTCTGATATGCTCCTTTTCCTCCTTTCAAAGGTGAAAAAAAACCCCATCTTTAACAGGCCATATCTTATGATTCCGGGGTCCATTTGAGGAGTTCCATATACCGTTAAAAAGATCGTTCCGAGCACTATGCAATGGAGGGCATTTGATTTGGCTTTGAATTATTCTATGGTTTGGGAGATGGCTGAAAACTTTTCTGCTCTTTTTCACCCTTTAGGCAACTGAAAACACATTTTGCAGTGAGTGACAACAAAAACCAAGCACACTTGAAGACAATATCTATGAATAACTAATATTTATTTTTGCCTTGAAAACAAGTCATACATAACACTGAAAGTGCATTCCTTCATAATAACAATAGACTAGATAGAAAATACTAATGAACAGTGAGATAAAAGATGGTTATAGATGAGTGTTGCAAGATCAAAATTCCATCAACAAGATTCATAATTCTTCATAGTAATTATATGTACATGTTTAGCCTCAAAATTAGCGATGAATGAGAAGTGTAGATTTTCCTATAGATTCACAGCTCATGTAATCTCCTAAAGAACAAGGCAAGAATCCACTCTACTCTTTATAGCAGAAGCCCATAAAGATAAATGAAAATAGTAATCGAAAAGAGGAAGATAATCAATGGCACATAACACAATATATATCCAGGTAAAGCCATAGCTCAAAACCCCTACTATCGATATTGCATTAATCAGAAATCCAAGATGAAAATACAATGCTTGTTCTCACAAGAACAATCCCTGCACAAGTATAATCAACTCTCAGCTCACAAGCTAGCTCAAGCCAAATTCTTAGCCTATTATGTAGGTCCCCTAGCCCCTATTTCCTTGTGCCATTCCTGGTCAAAGAATCTGGATGAATACATATGCTCTGCTCAACTTTGAGCTCAACCTGCACAAGTATTTCCTATCCTCTATCTGATGACTTCCTTTGGCCAATACTTAGCCAAATTCCTAGCCTTCAAGCTTTTGAGTCCTTACATAATTCCTAGGAGAATTAGCCCCTATTTAAAGGGAAATTCCTCATCCATAACTGCGCATTCCAACCATAGGTCCTCAACTAATTTTTATTGGAAATACTAAGAGGGGTTGAATCGATATTTCTTTCCAATTGTTCTTTTTACCAGTTAGATTCTTCACAATTATAATAAAAAATGAATAATAATATCTTTAATAGGGGAGAACTCAAATCCTCTTTTCAAATAATTGAGTACAACAATAATGTGAGAGCACCAACCCTTTAATATTCCAGGAACTAACCTGTTCCTAAGCACCAACTTGGACTTTGGTGAGGCTCCGATCTCTAGGGCTTCCACCCTATCCTTCTCAAGGCTCGAACCTTGTGTTTAGAGGCACCAACCTCAAGGACACCAATCCTCTATTCTTTTTCTGATAGAAAAATGTTGATGTACTTACTTGAATGTCTTCATAAAAAACTCTTCATTGTTCAACTTCTCAATCTGCTCCAAACCAACTAATTTTAAATTCATTGTACCTTTTTATTGTCTTCACTGTACCTTCTGCTTCTTTGAAGATGCTGCTAAGGGCACCAACCCTATGGACACCAATCCAACTGATAATCAAAAGAAGAATGAATCAAAAGTCCATGGTTCTATATGTCAATTTACAGCCCACTCCAATACTTAATGCTACAGGACTGCCACTGTTGTTTTGTGCTAAGGTTCCTTTAGTCAAATTATGAATAGAAGCATTTAACAAATTCCAGGAATAGTCTAAGCTACGCACTTCAATTTGGTATGTACGACTTCGTGTATGAGATATTCAGCAATGTCCAAAGCTTCATTTAAGTCGCACAATATATCTTTTATTTTGGTAATTTCCTTTTCTTCATTGATATTCCCTAAGTTCTGTAATGAAAGGAGTAGTTGAGCAACAGAGAAAACTGCCCAGTCCAAAGTTGTCCCACAGTCCTATGATATAAGAACACTATCCGATGTAAAAAAAATGCATTCCAAATTATATCTCTACCGTCCGAGGGTATACATTATAGTCTGAGGGTGTACGGTATAGTCTGAGGTTATAAGCACAGTTCATATATTTTTTCTTCTACCAAACTAAGGTATCTCCAATTACTGTACAGGAGATCCGAACCTCTGTCTGAGCATGTCAAGATGTAAGACCCCCATACGAGAGAGCTCATGTTCAAATTCTGAGCTCCTTTTTCTATTGTTTGTATGTTCTCTTTCCTTAGAGTTCACAAGGTGTGAACTATAGTTCCTTGTTCTGTGTCTTCTATTTCTCATTGTTTTGTATCTTGCTAAATTCCAATGAATGAAGTCGAATGTCTAATATATAGATTTTTTGCAATGATGAGCGAAGATACATGTCTTTACAAATAGGCCGACATGAGTAGGCTAGATCAGGATGACTCAACAATAAAATATGTACTTATGACTTAAAAATTCAAGATCTCTCTAACCACTAGGAGTTTCAAGGCGTGTAAGGGCTCGTTTGAAAGAGGAAACAATGCTCTTTCAGATGGTATAAGGATCATCATGAAGGAATGTCTCTAAGATGGTGAAAAACATTTTTAATGTGATTGGCCTTGAAAGTTTAGTGCAAAATAGAGATTAGGACAATATGGTTTCTCTTGGTACAACTTCATCATAGGAGTCATGTCATTATGAAACTAATGCAGTAGTAATCAGTAGGAGATCTCAACAAGTATATATTTCATTAATGAAAATTATTGACCAAGATTGTTGGACATTGGATAAGCCAATGCTCCCTATCTATTTCGTGACATGGACTAATTGCCTCTTGTGGATCCTTATCTTTGACGATGCGATCATTGACTAACACCTGTGAGTTTTGGTCTAACAGCATTAGTGATTCCCAATAATTGGTATTAGATCATAGGTCACAATTTCGATACACAAACAGCTCGCGTTGGGGGGGAGATTGTTGGACATTGGATAAACCAATGCTCCCCATGTGTTTTGTGACATGGACTAACCGCCTCTTGTGGATCCTTATCTATGGTGATGCGATAGTTGACTAACACATGTGGATTTTTGTCTAACAAAACTCATGATTCCCAACAATTACATGCATTACCTGTACAACTCGGAAAATTATACAACTGATAGTACATTGTCCCTACACTCTAATCTCAACTAGGTCTTCTTATGAACTGACATGCATGAGTTTCTCTTGAGTGAATCTCGAGTTAGCTGGAGTAGCACTAAGGATGCACTGATGCACTAACCCACTACTAGACCTCTACTAGTTCCTCCAACAGTTATAACTAGTGTAACCGTCTATAACTGAGTCAAACTGAGTTATCTAATTACAACTCAAATAAACTCAATCTCGACCCCTAAAACTCAGGGATCACACTTACATGAGTCCAAATAGACTTCCAACTCGAATTTCCTAAGTTAACTAAGTCAACTTAACTTAGTTAACTATTACAAGTTTCTATGAGAAAAGAATTACAATTTAATTCTCAATTGAATTCAAGAACAAATTAAATTGGAATTTCTAGATGTTATTTTTAACATTTCTTGTTGCTATTTTCGACACTGCCTCTCAACAAGAAAGGAATTCAACTCTATCTCAATCCTGAACCTTTGGAATGTTTTTCATGCAACACTTCTCTCTAGTGTTGATGCTACAACAACTCTTGAAACTAAAAAAGCATCCAAACTGAATTAGTGTGATGCATATGTCACCAAATTCTCTATCAACTACTGCTTATGTCAACTAAAAACTTTGTGCTTTTGCTGACTCTGCCTTGCTGCACTATTGTCAACTCTTCTTTGCGCTCTCCAGTATTTGACTGCTCTGGCCTCTGTAACTCTGATCTTTGACTACATCAACCACCACTGATCCATCATCCTATTATGTACTTTGGGCTCCCGTAGCAAGGTACGATCCATGAGACAAAACCTCTCAATGGACCCTACCCAATTTCATCCCTCTTGGGACTATCATTTCACATCGTCCCACATCACACCTAGATGTATGGTTGCATGTGCTCCCTCTGTCCACCTAGCTCGAAATACTCCCCTACTGGAGGTCTCTACATGAGTGGATGCCTCCACTCGGTCTCCTCTCTGCTTCTCCAATTGTGGTTGCTCCACAACTTTCTGAGACTTTTTTCGAGGTTGCATCTGGGGTTACATGTTGAGAGATAATTCCCCTCCCTCTCAACCACCAAGTCTCTAACCTTCTCCTTGATCCTCAAGGTTGTGCATGCATATTGTACCTCAAGAGCATACAGGTTCTTGGCTCGCACACCAATCTGTGTCATTTGTTCCACCATCACGAAATTTCCTGAAAAAGAGTTGATTTTAAATCGACAATATCTCCCTCATCTGAACTCCAATTCAGATGGATTTTTTTTCGAATTTGGGTATTTTTTTCACAAGGAATCCAGATCTTCTATTTGTTTTTGAAAATTTTCAACAAAAATTTTAATATCTGCTCTGTAAACTCGCTTCCCATAAAATTCCTACTCCTTAGTCTGCCTAGTTGCAACCTATTAGCTCCATTAAGAAGTCTACATATAGGATCTTTTGGATCTTCCTTGAACTAGAGATCCATCAATCTACAAGGAAAATTTTGAATTCTTCTCTTCTATATTGTCTTCAACTCTAATACCATGTAGATTTTCCTATAATTTCATAGCTCATGTAATTTCCTAAAACAAAAGACAAGAATCTACTCTACTCTTTACAGCAGAAGCCCATAAAGATTAAGGAAAACATTAATCGACACGAGGACGATAATCAATGGCACATAACACAATATGTTTCCGAGGAAATCCACAACTCAATACCCCTACTATCTATATTGCATTAATCAGAAATCTAAGATGAGAATACAATGCTTGTTCTCACAAGAACAATCCCTGCACAAGTATAATCAACTCTTAGCTCACAAGCTAGCTCAAGCCAAATCCTTAGCCTATTTTTCATCTCTCCAAGTCCCTATTTCCTTGTGCCATTACTGGTCAAAGAATCTAAATGAATACAATATGCTATGCTCAACCTTGAGCTCAACCTGGACAAGTATTTCTTATCCTCTACCTGATGACTGACTTTGGCCAATAATTAGCCAAATTCCTAACCTTCAAGCTCCTGATTCCTTGCACAATTCCTAAGATAATTAGCCCATATTTAAATGGAAATTGTTCATGCATAATTACGCATTCCAACCATAGGTCCTCAACTGATTCCATGCACCATTTGTAAAACACGGAAAATTATACAACTGATAGTACAATGTCCCTGCACTCTAATCTCAATTATGTCTTCCTCTAAAATAACATGCATGAGTTTCTCTTTAGTGAATCTCTAGTTTTTTGGAGTATCACTAAGGATGTACCTGTGCACCAACTAACTACTAAACCTCTACTAGTTCCTTCAATAGATACAACTAGTTTAACTGTCTATAACTCAATCAAATTGAGTTATCCAATTACAACTCAAATAAACTCAATATGGACCCCTAAAACTTAGGGAAGACACTTACATGACTCTAGATAGACTTCCAAATCGAATTACCGAAGTTAACTAAGTCAACTTAACTTCGTTAAATATTACAAGTTACTATGAGAAAAGAATTACAATTTAATTCAAGGACAAATTAAATTGGAATTTCTAGATGTTATTTTTAAGATTTCTTGTTGCCGTTTTCAACAAGAAGTACTACAAATAACTTCCCGCAAAACGTCCAACAGGATTCAAGCATAGTTAAACTACATATATTTCATTTTTCAATGCCCATAAGTGCCCAAAATTAATACATAGGTACAACAACTCGACTTGGCTGATAATAGCACAGAAAATGATGATTTGTGATATTTATGGATAAAATAATCTTGTGTGTGGAAGGAGCTTCCTCAAGGTAACATGTACAAAATACGAAGGAGGAATTTCAGCCTGATATAACTTACACTATCAATTAAAAACTCATCCTAGACTGCACAAATATTCTAAAGGAAACCCAACTCTATTCATTTGGAATTTCAATCTAGGTATAGCAGTTGAACTTGAATGGGAAAGTGAAAATAAACTCGGCTTAATAGTGACAAGAGAAATCGACTCTTCTTGATGTGAAAATCGTGTTTTCTTCCCTACGGAGAACTCGCCCTCCAAGAAAAATATCACTCAGCCATTAAGAGAGTAAAATATTTCCTCCAAAGACATTCTTTTGCCTAGCACTTCTACCCATAGTGGCTTGGAAACTTGATGTTTTCATGGGTATTTCCCAGCCTATAAAAATTGAGATAGAAACGCAATACAAGAAAATATATCAATTGATAATACCTCTTCCAGTTCAATATCTCTTGTAAATCATCTTCTCCACCAAAGCACAATGGTGAAATCTAAGTGATTTCACTCTTGGGTTTCCCAAACCCTAAGTCCCTTCTCCAAAAATCTCTAAGAGTTCATTTTCTCAATATGCAAGTTAGGAATGAGGACTGTATCCTACTTTTTCTCTTTTACAAAGTTGTGACCACTTTTGCAACCATTTAACCATTTTAACTTTTATAAAGTCACTTTTCACTTGCCTAGGAAATGTCCCCCTTATCACCAATCAAACTTTTATAATGTCACTTTAGGAAAATCAAGTCCCATTATTAAATTTTTCCATGCCTTAGCCTACAGGAACCATGTTAGGCTAGTGGAATCTATCATATGCTTCCTAAATTGTTAGGGAAATACAGTTCTCCCTGCCCGTGATTTCTTGTCGTTGAGCAATTTTAAGTGAATATTTTTTAGCACTTGCTCATCTTCCCAGGTGACATCCTCTATGGGTAAGTCCTTCCATTTTACCAGGTACTCGTTCACTTTCCTACTTCTCAATTTCCTTTCCCTTGTCTCTTGGATCTTTTCTAGAACCAAAATCAACTCTCCTTCCTCATTCAATGGTGGAAGCTTAGTGGAAGTGATAACATGTTGTCCTAGGGCCATTTTAAGGCATGATACATGAAATAGGTTGTGAATCTTACATCCTTCAAGAAGATAAAGGTCACAGGACACTTCCCCTACTCGTCTCATAATTTTGTATGGCCCGTAGAACCTGGGTTTCAACTTTTCCACCACCTTTGTCTTGAGTGATGACTGGTTGTGGGGCTAAAGACAAAGGTCTACCATATTTCCCAATTCAAAGTTTCACTCCACTCTATGCATGTTTGTGTACACTTTGTGCCAATTATTATCCGCCTGCAAATTTTCCTTGAGGACCTTTAAAATATATTGGCTTTCCTAAATCTAGTCCTTGTCCAGAGCTACCCGATTATCCTCAAATATTCTATCTGCAAATGTTGGGGTGTCATATACATATAATTCTTTCAAGGTTGTCATGTTGATGGACATATGGAAAGTTGTGTTGTAGCAATGCTCCCCTATATTCAACCACTTTACCCGTGCATTTTGTTGGTTCGTTACATAGTTCCTGAGATTGCCCTCCAACCATTTGCTCACTATCTTTATCTCTCCATCAACTTGTGGGTGGTAGGTAGTACTGAGTGTCAACTCGGTTCCCACAAGTCTGAATAGCTCCTGCTAGAGGTTGCCCCTGAACCTACTATCCCTATCATTGATGATGGTCTTCGAAAAGCCATGTAATTTGAAGACCTACTTGAACAACAATTTGGCCACCTACATAGTTGAGTATTTTGATGGTATGGGAAAGAAATGAGTTAATTTTCTGAGTCGATCAAATAATATATATATATATATATATATATATATATCTATAAATTATTATATATCTTTCCCTACGTCAGTGGTAGCCTAGTGATAAAGTCCATGGAAATTCTCTCTCATTTCTACTTCAAGATAGGGAGTGGTTGCAGTGAACCTACTAGAAGAGTGTGTTTTGTTTTGTTTTGCTGGAAATTGTTGCATTCCTTTACGAACCTCAACACATCCATCTTGAGGCTCTTCCAAGGGAACCTCTCCCTAATCATGGAGGGGCAGTTTGTGACTCATGTTGAACCCATGGTGGAGGAGGATGAGCAATCTTCTTTAGGGCCAACCACTAACTTAGAGCAGATACATGCATAGACCGTCAACAGACTTGTAGTACTTCTAGATAGTAGATTTCTTTAGGCTTATATAGATGGGGATTGCAACATTTCTAGACTACCTTTGCACCACGGAGAGAGATGAAAAACCCCTAAAAATTTTTATGTGTTGACCAGGATGGTGAGTTGAGGCAACATGAGCTACACAAGGTGCAACACTCCTAGGATGGAGAGATTGTTCTATGTGTTGGAGTTTGTGCATTCGATCCCTCTCTTGGGGTTGGATGGCGAGAGATTCTAAGTTGGTACCCAGTGGAGTGGGCTAGACTCCCTATCCGATATCAGACATGCAGGATGGCTATGGCATTAATGAGGTAGTCAACCTAATGCATGAGCACATGCATTCCTTAGGGGGGTTCCAGTCAATGCTAGTGGCCAGGTGGTTTGTGAGAAAACTCCATTGGTTGTTTTGGCATGTTGGTCGTGCATGGGGGCACAAGATGATTAACATTCCCTGGCAGGATCTAGTTGGAGGAGGTGGCATGGGTAGACCATCCGATCGGATATTCTATGGAGACGATGTTCGCCCATTGAGGTTTAGGACTTAGGGGCCATAGAGGATCAGCATAGTAGAGATATCCCCTATACCAAGAGTGGATTTAGGGTGTTGAGGTCTACCAAGATGGATGAGGGGACATGACGTGTGTCATGGTGGGGTCACTAGCAGAGTGGTGGACACTTTGGAACATGCGAGATACCATATGTTACAGGGTGGTATGACAGTAGGAAGGTGTACACATGACTGCACAAAGTCAGTTTGTAGCATCCAGTGTTATATAGAGGGATGTTTCCTAATGCATACAAACCCAATTATAGGCAATAACACCCAGTGGTGTGCGGGGCTATGAAATGAGGAGCAGTGGCCTACAGAGGAGCATGGAGATGCATGGTGGTATACCACAACATGTCGTTTTACACTGTAGGGTAGGAGGAGTGACTCGCATGGCATTGAGGACATGCGGGTAGTGACAAGTGCATTGACACAAGCAAGACGCAAGATGGTATAGCCATAACCGGGGCTATCCTGTGGTGTACAAGGACAAGTTACAGTGTACAGTAGCATGTCGAGGAGTGCGGTGGTACTTGGTGGTATGCAGTGACACATGATGTGGCGCAGCAGGCCCTTGGAGCATTGCCTACGGGGAGACAATAGGTGTACCAATAGACGCAACTCACCTAGGATCGATGAGGACATTGTTGAGGATGGAAGTTTATCTTAAAGTTTAGAACTTTGGCAAATCTTACTAGTCCCGAATTTCCAAATTTTAAAATCTTTGATGATAATTTTGTAAAAATGTTTATATTTCTAGTTATTTTATATTAAACAATATATAATATTGGTGATTTTGAAGGTAAAATAATTTTATACTATAAAATTTGGGCAAATTTAGTTTACAAAAACGGAAATTGGCAAATCTTTTTTTTGGAAAAAGCATGGAATATTAGCCCACCTGCAAATATTAGCCCCTAAAATTTTCCTGGTTTAGTGGTGGCAGGGCCTCAGGTTATCAGTAGATCTGAGGCAGAGAGAGGGTCGTCTATAGGATTACTCTTGAGCATTCTAGCAGACTCTTGATAATACTCTTTTGGACATACCCACCCATCATCCTCTAGTGTTTCTTACAGTCGTAGAGGGTTTGGTTTTTGCCCTTTCACACTCTCCATTCAGGCAGCAGGGCAGTTGGATGAGACACCATATGTCATGGGCTGAGAGGAGACTCTCTAGTTGAGACACTTGGAAGGTGCACAAGTTGATGGTTACAGGCTTATGGATGGCATGGTTGATTATCGAGGTAACATATGTTCCACCCATAGGCTCACACTTGGGGAGGTGACTGAGAGGGAGTTACATGGTGCTTTTTCAACTAGATAGATCGAGGAATTAGGTGAGCATGAGGTGAAAAGGATGGTATTCCTTGTTGGCAGGATGATGCCTAGGCTTCCGAGAGTACCCAAGCACATCATCACGAGATGGGATAATAGATCTCGTTGTGTGATTTGGCAGGCACATAGTAGTTGGATATTCAAGGCACGGGTTCTTGATGTTGAATGACTACCTATTGGATGCCTACGGGAGGTAGAGACTGGGCACAGAGGGGTCCCAACAGCTAGCAACATATATAGCAGCAGGCAAAGAGGATTGGCCCTTGGGGGTTGTGAACCTCGAGTATGGTTATGGGATCCAGGGATCCAGTGGATTATTGGGATACTTCACTACTCAGTGAGTATGGTCAGGATACCAGGTGGACTAATTCATTCACAAGCAGACAAATGGGTGATCACCAAAGCTCTCACCATAGGATGAGGTAAATTATAGCTCAAGATAGGCGCTAGCATCGTTGAGTCACTTTGGTAAGATTGGCCTAGCCTCAATCATCACATAGATGATGGTCGGGGGTTATGGGAGAGGAGGCTTTGGTAGGAGCATACTAGGTAGTCATTAACGACCAAAGTGTCACAATGTCACCAAGATAGGTTCCTTTTGCGACGGGCAGGGGATTTTGGCATAACACGGCTGAGTAGTTCAGCTACCTGTAGAGGTGAGCTAGTTTCTATTGGGGAAGATCATCCATATATTCCATTTGGTTTTAGTGATTCATTAATGGTGTGGGGGACTTCACCAGTGTGGCAGGGTGATCGACAGGAGGAGATTAGGGGAGGCCTGAGTAGATGAGGGTTCAATCCCACTAGGATTGGATTGTATCTTCAGGAGTTTACTCTTGTAGTGCATGAGATGGACTACTCAATAGGGAAATTTCATGGGGATTTGGGCAGATTCCTACATTATCATGATGCTCTACTTATTGCTAGTATGCAGAGGGCTTCTGGTACATGTATCTAGTTGGATAGTGAGTGGAGAAAGGTGTGCTTCACATTGATTAGGATGGCTTGGGATCTTCGTATCGATGGATTCCTTCATGTCGAGATAGTGATGAGATTGGGGATGACCCAATGGTACATTTGGGACCTTGTATTATTGGTGGTTACAGTGGTGATCAATAGTCAGAGAGAGAACTGAGAAAATCTGTGAGCTCTAAGAAGTTCTCTTGGTGTAGAGAAACATTGGGCGTTTCAAGGCTGGAAAAATGACTAAGCTCTCCTATGGCCCCCTGTGGAAAGAAAACAACAAGT
>APFE031268952.1:6319-17769 GCA_000404065.3 Pinus taeda
AGTCATTTCTAGAAGCTTCTGGAAGGAATCTTGAGGTGGCAAGTTCGCTCTCTTAAGGTTCATGCATCCCATACCTTAAGGAGCTAACCCCTTGATGTGAGGAGCTTATCCCTTTGAAGGAGGATTCTATCCCTTCATAGGGGGGCCTGTAACCTCCTTCCCTGCACTATAAAATGAAGCATTGGGCTGGTTACTAGAGAGGTTGAAAGCTAAATATTTTTGAGGTGAAATGCTGCTGGAACTTAGTCTTCTTAGTTGAGTTTTTATGAGGAGAGATTACATATTTCTATGATCTCATTTGGAAGAGTGCAAGGCTTATCAAAGTAAAGGAAACTCTTGTTTCGAACCCCAGGAAGAGCTTGTTCAACATCAAGGCTGAAAAGATTGTAAGGTTCTTCTACTTCAAATTTAATACAAACAAGTTTGTTTTTTTCAATAAGCTATTGATTTATGGTTTATTTTATGGATTCCTTGATCACCATAATAGACATGATTTATGATATTTTCTATGTAGGTGCTAATTGATGTTTGCTTGTTTGTGATTGCAGGTTCTCAAGGGTAACTCTTTCGAAGAATTGGAAGATGGCTAGTATGAACAAGGGTTGGATCTAAGGTAGGGTCTTAACACCTCTATAGTATTTATTCATAAATCGCATATGTCTAGAGAAAGATAGATTTGTTTGTGTGTTTGTTGCTAGACTATCTTCTGATACTAGGGAGATCGGTCTTGTCCGCAAGATCGATTTATCCTTCCAACACAAAGGCACCTGTTTATAATGGTCTATCTGTAGACGAAGTCAAAACTCCGCAAGATGTCGAGGCACTTCAACCCGTGTTGATGGTTATGTTAATCCCTTGTTGTCCTGAGGTTGGTTTAACTTCTAATCAGGAAATTGTTGAAATACCCAAGGCTCCTCATCACTCATCTGTATGCATTTAAGATCAATCCCACATGCAGATTTTGTTTCCTCCACTGAACTACATGATCCCATCACTCATGCATTACAGGAATCTTACACAACAAGCACACTTGCACCACACAAGTTGTCTATGTTTCTCACATTTTCTTGCATATCATAGTCAAGAGAATACATATGCTTAACATCTGCACGTATTCTAGAACAACACCATGTTAAGTCCATGGATTGCATGTCGTGCTCTTTCACTTTTTCTTGTTTGTGGACACATTTAAACTCGAAATGTGTTTGTCTTCATATTTATATCTTTCATGTTTATTGGTTCGCATAACTATGTTTTTCGTGAACCATGACTTTACCAACATGGGTCGACCAATGCGCCAGAGGCTACATTGGAAATATCACTTCATGTGAGCATTCCCATGCACTGTTATCTTAGGAGTAGGAGTAGTGTTTTCTTTTTTCTTATTTTCTTGCATGCATGTTTGATTTCTTGCTTTGTTTTTTATTTGCTTGCCTACTTTTTTTTCTTACTCACTTTGCTTTCGCATTTCCTTCTACTCTTTGTTTTTTATTGGTTGTTTGCTTGTTTACATTCGTAGGTTACTTTTGCATGAAACCGTGTGTGACTCTTGAAACAAGCAAGGTAAAGTACAAGAGAACTTGTGAAATTATCAATACTTGGTTATTTGTTCTCCTGTCTCTTTATGTAGAACTTGTTGTCTTTATTCAATGATACACCAATGGAAAATACGTTATGTTCAAAGTGAAGCTTGATGAAAACACAACGCTTGCACGCTAACTAGTATCACCTACTCTAGTCAGTGGTTTTGGGTTAACCCTTGTCAACTCATTCAAGTAGAGTAAGGTAAGGGGGAAAACTTAACAAGTATGTCATAGGTATATATAAAATAATTCTCTGGAGGAACAACCTCTTCCTCTCTCAATGCGTCGGAATCCCTCTTCTGTCTCTTAAATGAATAAGTGTTATGCAGAGTTATGAAAAATAAAAATGTGAAAAATTTAGAAAAATGAAAAATGAATAAGGAAAAAGAAGAGAAAGGCTTCACATGCAGAGAGGCGATGCAAGTAACTCTATCAGAGTACTGACTAGGCTCGCTGTCAGCAAAGAAATTCTTTTCTTCCTGCGTGACTCCGCCGGGGTACTGTCTAGGCCTTCTAGTCGCAAAGCAACACCAGAGATGAAACATAAACTCTGACTATCATTATTCTTGTGTACCGATATACCTCTCGTCCCCAATCAAAACAACTATGTTGACTTGGCTTGGAATGTGTGCCAACTAACCAAGAGCATGGTAGGTGCTACATCTTTCAATCGAGCTAGTGTGGAAACCAAGATGATATAATAACTCAACAACACTTCTAGAGGAGTTAGACTTTCTTTTCACGAAACAAGGTGCATTCAAAGAGCTAGAGTTCTACCAGTGTGTCACCAAGTGTTATAGAGGCTACAACCACCTTTCAAAATTTTTCCTTTGCCTCGTTTTGGAGCCTCCCCACCAACCATCCTTAGTAGCATGTCTTGCTTTTTCCAAGTACATAGGCTTCAGTGGCTTACCAGCCTATGTTGGTCAACTTGTTTGCCTCTCACCTGTAGGCTATCATTTCGAACTTAGTCAGTTTTCTGGCTAAAGTGCTCACCTAAAAAATTGCACAATTTTGGAAGGGAACCTACCTTCCCTCCAAAAAATGTGCAGTCTAGCTGGGCTACCTACTCGTCATGAGAAATGCGCAATCGAGCTAGGAAACCTTCCCTCTGAAAACTGCGCAATCTAGCCCAGCACTGAGCTTTAGCTCAGAAATTGCGCAATTCTAACTGCCAGCTAGGGCTTCAATCCATAAATTGCATAATGCAAGAGGGACAACCAGTCTTTCTCAGCTGAAAATCTGCACAAATCTCATTCCTAGGCTTGAAAATTGTTGCATGTACTTTTAGGTTGGCCGGTTACCCCCAAACCTGAGAAATCCTGATTTGCATGCATGGACTTCTTTTTCCCAAAAAAACAAAAAGAAAAAAAACATCCCTAGATTTTAGGGATCTATTTTTAGCAACTGGAGGTTACATGAAAAGATCATTTTAGAAACTTCCCTCCTAGTGTTGCTTTTTCCTAGATTTGTGGCATGCGCATCATAAGCCTTATCCTTATCAGAATTATTTATTCGATGTTGTAGATCTCATTCCTCACATCAATCTTGGAGCTCTGACATCCCACATCGCATCTAGGAGTCTTCCACACATTCAACTCAACTTTTTATGGGCAAGTCTTATTTTCATGTTGTTTGCTGCTTTTTTGTCATTTCCTGTATTTCGCTTTGTCTAAATGTTGTTTGCTTGGTTTTGTTGAACTCCTGTTGTCATTTTAATGTATGTTAGCCTATAGAAGCATTGTTTCAATTTTTTCATTGTATCTCACTATTTTTGCATGCATGACACCGTTTGTGCACTAATAGTCATTGTTGTGGTGACTTGCTTCACACACATGCTTGATTTCCCATTTTCTAAATCTTGCACTCATTTTTTGCAGGCATGATCATTCACTCTTGTTTACACTTAGCTTCATCAAGCATTCAAGACTTTTCATGTTTTCATTCGCTCGTCCACTGGTCTGGGCTGCCTTCGTCCAAACCTTGCCTTTCCTAACTAGAAATGTGCATTTATGAGAGTGAAGGCTCTACCTTCCCTCCAGAAAATGTGAAAATATGGCCTAGCACTGCCCCCAAGCTTGCTTTGTATAATTTTGGGAGGCAGTGCCCTACTAGCCCCAGAAATTATGCAATGCAGTTTGTTGGCTTTTCATGTCATTTCTAACTGAAACTGCTTATTTTGTAGTTTCAGTCCTCAACAAGCCATGATGGACTGTGCATTGCGTAGTTCTAGTAATCACACAACCTCTTGACAAACCAAAATATTCCTTGTGCAGTTTTGGTAGTCAGTCTCCTAGCCTCCCGGTGAAAATTGTGCAATCTTCCTGTTATAGCACCTTTTACCACTCTTGGTAGATTTGATGCTCTGATTATGGCCTAGGGCAACCCTTCCTTTCTAGACTTGGTCCAAAATCTAAAAAACAGTGTTTTATTTCCTATACGCTATTTTTCCCTATGTTAAAAGCATGTACACACAGGTCAGCATATACCCAACCCATGCACATGTGTTAAAACACTTAAAAATAATAAATATCCTTAATTTCGGGTGGAGTTTATGAGTTTTACCTACTATTCACCTACTATAGCCCGTGGCCCAACTGTTTCCAAACTGAAAAAAACTAATTTGGTGAAGTATAAATAAACCTCAATGGGAAGGCCTAAGGGGGAGAAGAGATGAGATATTGATATTATAGTTGATTGATCCTTGATCGAGTCTGAAAAAATCCTTGTGACTCCTGCACTCCCCAAGCTTTAGGAAACTCTTGTTTCCTCTATTGAGATATACTTGATCCCTCTTGTGATATCCTTGTGTGTGTTGATGGAGGAAAATTGCTGAGGCTGGGACAGGATAAATCTGAAGGATGGTTCCACTTGGAGTTGGAGGAAGACTCAGGTTGTAGTTTTCCATCTTTCTTGTAGCTTACATCAATAAAGAAATGTTGTTCTATTCTTGATATTTATCGTGTTTATGCATTGATGCATGTTGTGAATTGTTTATAAATCTTATATTAATGCTTAATTGTTCATTTGCTTATACGATCTAACGTATATATCATGAATATGCTTTATGTTACTACTATTGTGTATGCTTTTCTTGGATAATTTACAAGTTTCAAAGGCACTGGAGGAAGCAGAGGGTTTGAACCTTGTGGGATCTACCCAAATGTAGGACCTTCGGGTAAGGTCACTTCTTCCCACTTCAGTAGTATAAGCATTTAGATTGTTTTTCTGAGCATTTCTTGTTGTCGTTTGCCTTTTGCTCTGTTTGGGTTTTCAACCTAAGACCCTAGGGTGTTCCCACCCACAACATAATTGGTGACTCCATTAGGGATAACATTCTTGTTATTCCTATTTTGGGTTGTTTTTTCTCGATCAAGGTTTGTTTTCTTGATTGCTTTATTTACAGTTTTATTTGACTTATCAGCTTCCTAGGCATCAAGTCTGATCTTCTTGATCAGGCCTTGATTTTTGTTTTTCTTGATTAAGTCATTTATACACTTTTTTCCTGGAGTACAGTCGCGTATACACACTAGTTTCTTCAAACGGACTGGCGTATAAGCGAATTTCTTGTGTTAGAAACACTTATGCATGCCTCTATGTATTTACACAGTCGCATATAAAAATTTTGGAATTGCTTTTTAAAATTTTCTTCCCAGTTAGGTCTCTTGCCTGGTGAATTATGTTTTTTTCTAGTCATCCACTGTCTGAAGAACTCTATTCTCTTGCAAGCTTTCTTTTTCAAATCTCCTTCTCAGTGAAAAGCATAGTTGGCCTAGGATTGCTTTTTGAGCAAGTGTTTGGTTTGTGTCTTGGGTTCAAGGCTTCTGCCTGAAGTTCTTGGATGTTATGGTTTTCTAGAAAAAGAAATTGGTTTGGATTCCATTTATAATCCGGATTTCAAATTGCATTTCTTTGCTTTCCCTTTCATTTGGCCTTGTTGCTTTTCTTACTTTTTGAGTGTTTCTTTGGCAATCTTGAGAGTTTTTCCTTCTTGACATTATGTGGGTTTGCTGAAGTTTTTTACTACTATTCGGGTCAGTTTGTGCGAGTTTCTAGTCCTCCTTGTTTCAATTTTAATTTGTTAATGAGCTTTATAACTTGCAAGGTATAAGGACTCCTTTTGCTTGTTTCTTGATCTTTGGAATTTAGTATTTCTTTTTGTGACCTCAAAAGTTTCCTTAGTTTCCTTAAAAAAGAAAAGACAAAAACATAGTTTAGCCTTTTCCTTTGCAAACTTTTGGTTTTTGGTTTATTTTGTTTTGTTTATTAGGAACTGTGATGTTTTTCAATTTGTTTTGCTTAGTTTTGAGGGAAATTTGTTATTAAATTTTTTCCCTCTTTATTGTCAAGTAGGCTTATTGATCTTATAAAGAAACACTTTTTCTTATTGTATGAGTGTCGATGCACCATCATTATAGTTTGCATTGAAGACATTTTAGTCTTTTTGTTAATTTTTGAGTACGTGGAGTGTGTTTTCTGGAAAAAGAAAAATTTTCTTGTACAAGTTTATTCGTAGAATTCTATAGAAATCCCTTTTCATTAAAGAAAATAACTGCATGCATACAATTAAGACTAGTTTCATTTGTTTTGAAAACATCATCAGCTTCACTCTCGCTATATCCTTGACTTAAAGAATAGCCCTCTAAAATCAAGTGATCTAATAAAAAGAACTAGAAATTTTCTATTTTGTCATTAACGAACACCAACAAGTTTAAGTTCTTTAGGGGCTTGGAATAGCTGAGTGGAGAGTTAACTCTCCAAGGCTGCTCAAATTATCAAACACAAAAGTTCAAGAATGAGCGAAATCCAATATCGTTAGAAAGACCGGGAAAGCTCCATGAATAGGAGTTAAGCACAAGGGAGAATGAAGAAAATGAAGAGAGATACCCCCTCTCCTACTTGTTGGATCCCGCCTCACAACTGTTCTGCCCAAATTTTGATACGAGTTGGTGCCCATAGTTTCCTTTCCTAGGGATCACATAGGTGGCTGTGGAGGGGAATCCCCTGGCACCTAAGTCAGACGTTGCATCACCTTCATCCATACTTGTGGAGGGTACCCTTGCAAAGCTTGGGTGCTTGCACCAAAAAATTCTTTTGTCTAGAGGTCAGTGTAACTATTTATGTTACCTTCGTTGGTAGGTTTGGGCCATTATTATCCCAAACTATCTTTGGAAGGTCCCTTACTTCACTTTCTTGTATTTTGGTGTCTAGTCCTCATCACCTGGAGCAGAAATACTTGGAAGTTGCTTGATTGGTTTCAACTTTAGGGACTTTATAGTCGAGTTCTCTTTTCTCTTTAGATTTAATTAGCTTTAGGTGTTTTTGTCTTGTCACTTTTTGATCTTATATTTTGAGTAACTGACCTACCACTCCACCAATCTTGAAAGGCTTTTGATATTTCTTTTCAAAGTTGTGGAGTTGCCTCCTTAAGGGAAAAGGTTTTGATTGTGCATCTCTCTTCCTTGGAAAGCCATTTGTACGTTCCCACAAGGGAAGTCTCTGCAAATAAGTTTGTTATGGCCACTATTCATGTGGATGCCAACCAAGGTACCCTTCCAAAATGGTATCCTTGTGATTTTCCTTTCTTTGGAAACATTGGTACCCCCTTGATGGCAACTTTGAATATTCCTGGATTGAACTTTCGACTACCAGTTTGGTTGTGGTCCACTCCAAATATTCTTGATGTTCTTGAAGCTTCTTAGATGAATGCTTTTTTTCAAGGCATCAAATGGGTGTTAATTGTTCATCTTCTTTCAAAGAGAAATATGGGATTCCTCTTTCTCCTCCTCCTTGTAATAAGAGATCTAAAAAGAGGAGAAAGAGGAAGACGAAGAAGAAGAATAGTTATATCCATTCATCATCAACCTCTGCAAGTCATGTTAGAGATGAGATTTCAGCCACTAAAATTCATGCTAGGGGCATAAGTCTAGTCATTGCAAGTCATACTAGCAATGAATCATCATCAACCTCTGCTAGTCATGTTGGAGAGAGCTTTTAGTCGCTGCAAGTCACGCTGGGGTCATAAGTCTAGTCACTGCGAGTCATACTAGAAATGGGTAACCTACCTCTATGAGACATATTTCTATTAACTCACCCACTTTTGCGAGTAGGGCTGGGGGCATAATTCCTATCTCTCTTGGGAAATATTCACTATCCTCTGCAAGTCATATTAAGGACTCTCCGCAAACCACTACTAGTCATGTTGGCGGAATGGATGTTGATTAGAAACCTAAGCATAGAAGTTTTAAACCTAAATTCCCTTGTAAGATATGTAAGGGATACCATCTTACTCATTTGTGCCCTGGTATTCCAGAGGTATAAAGGATATGGTTTGAGTCTAAAGGTTCTTCTACTCCTGAATCTAATATGGTTTCTCAACAGTCTCATCAACCATTGGTTGATAAAGTGGTAGATCTAGTGCAATCTCTCGCTGATTACACTCCTCTTTTGGGGGGTGAAGTGCCTAACAACAGAGTCTATTTGATTTCTAGTACAAAGTCTTCTGATAAAGGGGGCATTCTAGTTTCTTCAAATTTTCCCCCTCCAAGTTCTAGGAGTGTCTCCTTTAATTGGGATAGTCTTGTCGAGCCTCGTCTTCCTTCAGCTGCACCTTTCCAAATAAAGGTTAGAGTTAATTCCACAAACGTCTTTCGATGTATGGCGGATGAAGGATCCTCTGCAAGTATTATATCCTCCTTAACTTGGAAATCTTTGGTTTCTCCAAAGTTTTTGACAGCTGATAGTGAGTTATTAGCCTATGATAGAAGACCTGGTGAATCTATGGTTATACTTCCTCAATTTTCTATTACTTTAGGTGGGAAGACTATTTTTATCGATATTATGGTGGTTGATCACCCTTTAGACTTTAATATGCTACTTGGGTGTTATTTTGTCTATGTTATGAATGTTGTGGTGTCTTCACTCTTTCAATTGATGTGTTTTCTTCATAACAGAAATATGGTCACTATTGATCAGCTTGCATCTGATAATCACCAACCTAATTCAAATTTACTACAGAATACCCCTTGGTTTGTTCCAAGTGTTCAAGTAGACTCTACCCCGCCTCGGGTGAATTATGTGGCATTGAATCCTCAATGTTAAATTGCTTCCGAGAAGGATCCTTTGAACTATTATTTTCCTTCTTCGAACTTGGTCCCAACAGTTGACTGAGTGATTCCTACTATGGGTACATGGGACCCCTTAATTCACTCTTTTGATCCTTGTAGTTCTCGTGATTTCTTGGAATTTGATTTTCCTTCACAGGAGGAACCTTTTGAAGCCATGAGCTTTAACTACCAAAGGAGTCCTTGGCTTGAGCCCTGCGAGGGGCTTGTCCTGAAGAACTATTATGCATAAGCCACAAGGCTGCATGGTTCCCTGTACCATATTGTACATATAAGCACATTTTCAATTTTTGTATTCTATAACACAAGATTTTATCTTAAGTTTATATATGGGATGTATTAACTTCTTGTCTAGTTTCTACAGAACTTGGAAGATTTCTCATTTGCACATTTTTATGGTTGATCCATTCTGATAGGTATTGGTTCTCGAAACTGGCATATAAGTTAGTTTCTTCACCGGCATTGTGCATTTATTAGTTTTGTTTCCCATTTTGGCCTTAGGATCGACCCTGTCAAAATATGATGCAAAACCTTCTCATTTCTTAGAAGTGTCATAACTTGTGTGGTAGAGCCTACCTTATCATGGGTGCCCTAGATAGTACCTTGTTGTCACTTGGCACCCATGTTGAAATTTTGTTCTGAGGCTCGGGAGTCCTCTTTAGTCCTATCATGACTTGTGCGTTGAAGCCTCATTCTCTTTCTTCTTCGCTATTTTCTAGATTTACACTCTAGAGGCTCCTTTGTGTTAAGTTGTACTGGTGCATTACATGTTGACCATTTGCACCTTTTGGCCTTGAGCCGGCTTCACTTGGACTCGTGTTTAAGCGACCTTATGATTATATCTTCTACAAAATAAACCTTGCAATCACTTAGCCTTTACAACTTGACATCCCCTTTTACCTATGGAAAGAACATTCCTTTAAGTGTCATTGACCAGTTTCGCCACCTTGCATTGAGCATAGGAATGTTCCCCTCCCAGGAACTAGAGCATCTGTTTTTTCGACACTCGTTCTTTCCACTGTACTATAGCATTATTTTATTCTTTTTCAAGCTTAATAAATATGAAAATGACAAAAAAATTATATATCCCAAAAAGAGTGGAAACGAGACATTATTTCCATATTTGATGGCAGCTTGAGTCAGTTGTGTCGCCCTTGAACAAAGCACTCAAAGAATAAGTAGTTCCTCTATTGGGGTGGGATTTAGTTTGACTTAGGAGAGCCTTAACCTTGTTATTGAGTTAGTACTCCTCTGATTAGTTATCTCTTCCAATCATATGGAGAGTTTTCTTATGCCTCCTGCATGACAAACTTATACAAAGTTATCATGTGTTGCCATGTAGACGCAATTGAGTCATGCTTTTGTTCAAGGGAAGTAAACCTGAGTCGGCCTCTTTGCGGTGCCTCTTGACCTATTTTTTAGTCGGCCATCCCTGGTTTTCAAAGCCTTGTTCGTTATCACATCAACTATTTGGTCCTTTCCTTGTGCTGGTTTGAGAAGGTCTCCATTGACTTCTTGTTGGCGGGTCATGCTCTTATAGACTACAACAAATTTCTCTGAGAGCAGATCTAGAGCCACACCCTAGCCCTATTTTCATTATTGATAGGCCACCTTGTACTCAACATCGATCACTATCATGGGTCTTTCACTAAGTGGTTCCCCTTGTGTTTGACATCAACTTT
Organism: Pinus taeda; assembly: GCA_000404065.3. Lineage (NCBI taxonomy): Eukaryota > Viridiplantae > Streptophyta > Pinopsida > Pinales > Pinaceae > Pinus > Pinus taeda. Next base: position 16,709 of record APFE031268952.1, read on the forward strand.
TATTATCACACATTGGGATTCATGCAGTGCCTTGGTTTCTATTTGACCCTATTGGTGGTGTTACACAGTAATTTGTCACCGTTGGTCACCGTCCCTGTTACCCCTGTTTTCGTACATTGGAGGATACATTTCGGGACCTGTGACCAGTGAAATAGCCTAAAAACACTTGCATTATGTTCCCCTGAGTATGTACTTCATGTTCCCTGAAGACACCTTCTGCAAATTATCCCTGAAAAGTGCCCTTTTTCCATTGGCGCAGGTAAACAGTTGTGGAGCGTTTGAAAGGTATGCTTTTTGAATAGTAATCTAGTGGTTTTCTAATAAGTTTCCTAACCTTTTCTGCATTTAAAGTCTAAAGAATAAAAGGATTTTGATAAATTGTGTGAAAATGGACGAACGAAGATCAATCACCATTAATCGATGTTTTCTATGCAGAAGGACGCGGAAACAGGGGATCATCAAGCAGAAACAGGAAGCAAAAGGAAAGCAACTGCTGTCCCCTCGCTAGGAAACCGGATGCGGACGCAATCAAGTAAAATTAGAGCCGAATGATCCAGGGAAAAGAACGTGGACGCCAAAACGGAGAACGTAAGAAAGGAATGAGAAGAACTGAACGATTAGCGAATCCCTCAGGATCTCTGATCCTGAGGGATCGCTGCTTTAGCTTATCTTTTGTATCTAGATATCTCCGTCATTTCTGTTATATAAAGATACCACGCCATTGAGCGGGGGGGGATCAGCTATATTGTAATTACACGGTTTGGAACAACTCTGAGCATTAAGTTTTGCTGAGACTTGATCTTGTGTATCTTTGTTAATGCAATCAATATAAAGAACTTTGTGTTCACTTCGCCTCTGCATCTGAAGTAACTTTAAGCGGTGTACCATTGGTAGCCAAGGGCCCAGCTTCGACGGTCACTCGCTGTTGTATCATACGGTGATTAGTGTGGTTTGATTATTTCCTTTGTTCCAGCAATCTGATATACTTTTTACATGATAGACTATGCTCTTCAGTTAATTTCTGAATCTGAATAAGTTTCTTCATTCATGTCTCTGTATTA
>APFE031268970.1:2191-13357 GCA_000404065.3 Pinus taeda
AATGCCTTTTCTTTTCATTGGCTTTTTCTTTCATTTCCTATCTAATGCAAACCTTATTCCTTCCAAGGTCCCAGATTAGACAGTTGGGAACCTTTGTTTCTCTACCTATCTACTGATCTGCCAAGATTAAACAGTTTGGACAGATTGCATTCTCTATTCTACAACAAGTAAATTGAAAGCATGGCATGGTCCAGATTAGACTGTTGGGCCATCCATCAAAAGTAAGTTCATGTAGAAACTGAGACAGGCATTAGTCCTTTCTGAGGAAATATGTGATCTTTGCATCATCAAAGCAGAGCATATTTGGACCTTTGATCTCCAATCATGAAATATGAAACCTATTGGTATAGGTATCTAACATTAGTGACACTACTAAAGCATGTTGCAAGTATGGGAACAACGTTAGTGAAACTTGGTGAAGTTCCAAGGGTCAAAGGAACGAATTGACCCATAAATATCTAGATATTTGTTCCTAAAATTACTCAAGAGAAGTAAGGAAACATCCAGATTCGACTTATTTGGAGGATTTCTAATCTGAAAGAAGGAGGCAAATGGGAAAGAGCTGAAAAGAATGACAAGTTCATTGCTTTTTCCCTAGTGAAATCAAGGAGGAGCTTGGCAACCCTAACTCAAATTCTATATAAGAAAAGTGAGGGCCATTGTGAAAGAGGTTAGAGCATTTGAAAGGATAGCATACTTGACTATTGAGCATTGACTCATATCATAAGAAGCGAGCAAGAAGGGAGAGAGGGAGAAGCTAGAGGGGTAAAGGAAGGCTGATACAACAGATGGTTGTAATCACTCTTACAACATTAATATAGAACTGCATTTGTACTGTCTACTCGTGGTGTTGATACTATCATTCATTGACTTGTTTGTTCAATGCCTATTAGCATGAGTAGCTTAGTTGTATGCAATTAGATGTTCTTTTATATATACATGTATTAGTTATCAAAGTTGTATGCTATGATTATGCTTGTCTCTTCTATGTGCAGGACTTGATTTGGAGCTAGCTTTGGGGGAGTTTCACTTGGCTGCATTGTGATCTCCAAACAAATCTACACGGAGACTTGAGGTAATCTACTTCTAATTATTTGATAGTTAATTATTGTCTATGAACATGCATGTAACTTTGTTCAGTTGCAGATAATCTTACAGTCTGCTGAAGGTCCCCAGAAGGCCTTTGAGTGTATCTACATTCTCCATACACCATGCATTTTATCTTATAACAAGGACTTAAGCCTTCAACCTAGTCGAGAGACGGGCTAGTCAAACAAAGCAAATCGCTCCGATCCCTAACCCTCGACCTTGTGGGACCCACTCGAGCTTCATAGTGAGTTGGAGGTTAAAAGTAGGCACAAGTGTGCAAAAATTGAAATTTTCCAGATTCTCTATCCCTTGATCTATTTTTGGCATTTTTATTTTATAAAGAAAATAATCGAAAATAGAGGGCCGGGACTAGTTTTCAGCTGTATGATGTTGACAACATGGACCAAACAGAGGTTGAAACTTGGCATGATTTGATTGGCTGTCAGATGTAACATGGATGCATAAGTGGATACACAATGGCATGATGATGTCAATAGTGACATTGAAGCTATAAGGGTGTGACACATGGCATGTCTTTTTGGCATTATTAGATGTCTAAGAGGGCCAAATATGAGTGACACATGGCACCTATAAGTAGCCGTCACATGGCACAACTGATGCAAGTATGACATCAACATGATGATGTGGCAGTCGTTCGAAGTTTGGGCCAAAGGTTGTGTTCGGTGAGACTTTTCTGTGTAATTGATTTTCGCAGAATTCAAAGAAATTAGGCCAGTTAGGCCCCTAGGATGTCAAAGGTAATTACCTACACAAAAAAGGGAGTGCAGGATGACCTCCAACCTCCCAGCCTGCAAACAATTTCAAAAAGTTTCCAGTCGAGAGTCAGGAAGTCGATGTAGAAAGAAAAAATTGTCGGAGCTCTGACCTTGATCATCCCTCCAACTTGTTTAGACTTGGACATAGCTCCAGGTCATATGGTGAAAGTGTTAAAGGACAAGTGCTCTAGTAGTCGAAAAAGGACACCAATAGTCAGATAATTTTTAGCAATGTAATGGATATAGTTGGTGGTATATTTGGTGTTTTTTCTAAATCCAGTAGTTTGCCAAATTTAGAAAATTTCTACTAAAACCTACAAAAGTTTTGAAATTGCAAATTTGGATAGCTTAAATCAAGTTTTCTTTTGGAGATAGGGGAGAAGAATTAGAAGAATTCAATTCCACATTCAGAACTTGACATAAGTGGTACATAAGAAAAAGTAAATATTCATGTAAGCAAAAGAGTTGGAATTAACTAAAGGTTCAATAACTCAATTTATTAGCTCAATATTTGTAAGGACTTTGGACACCACATATCTCCACAATGGTATGATATTGTCCACTTTGGGCCTAAGACCTCATGGATTTGTTTTTGGGCTTTACCCCCAAAAGGCCTCATACCAATGGAGATATTTGTCCATCCTTATATACCCATGATCCTCCCCATTTCTAGTCAATGTAGGACTTTGGTCGTATACCCAACAATCCTCCCCTCGAACAAAGGACCATCGAGCCTCCCCTCAAACGATTATCCATCCGTCCACTCTCTACCAACTAGGATTCTTTGCTCCAATGCATTAGAAGCACACGCCTTACATGGAGCACCACCTGCGTCGAGAGCTTGCTCTATCCCAAGTCAACTCCTCTTCACCGTGTTGGGACCAGGACACGTCCATGAAGAATCCAGAGCACACCGTCTGTCTAACCGAGCTCATCCACGGATACCATCATGATATTACCGAGGCCCACCACCTTCGTTTGGAATTCTGAGGATTCATCCACTTGGCTGAATTCGAACTTGGCTCCGATACCACCTGTAAGGACTCTGGACACCACATATCTCCACAATGGTATGATATTGTCCACTTTGGGCCTAAGCCCTCATGGATTTGTTTTTGGGCTTTACCCCCAAAAGGCCTCATACCAATGGAGATATTTATCCATCCTTATATACCCATGATCCTCCCCACCTCTAGTCAATGTGGGACTTTGGTCGTATACCCAATAATATTCTATATAAGCATAAGTAATTTTGCAAGAAGTGCATTAAGATGTATTTGAAGGTATATCTGTATGGTGGTTTTATCAGTGATTAGAGATTTTTGAAGGCAATTTTATGTTGTTTTGGGTGAGTAATTGAGGTCAATAATTATTTGTTTCATGAAATGAAATAGAATTCATGATTTGAGTTTGAAAATGGAATGAAATATGAATAAATGATATTAGGCAAGTGGTAGCTTGATTATTTGGGGTTGTAGCTCCTTCCAGTAGTGGTTGGTAAATAGTTAGGGGTTGTATATCTTTTAGTGGTAATTGATTAATCATGGTTTGTTTTTCCTTTCAGTTGTAGCTGATAAATTAGGGAGTAGTAACTTCCTTTTGGTTGTAGCCAAAGAACTCTGTAACAACAAGTAGAAGCTTACCATAGTGAAGAAAATTAAAGAAAAAGGTTGAAGAATATATGTGTGCTATTTGTACTTCTTATGTTGATTCTTATGATGCTCATATTAAATATTGTTGAAGTTTTTATTGGTGTCCAATTATTCTTGATTAGTGAAAGAAATTTTTAAAATTTCCACAATACTGATTCACCCCTCCTCTCAGTATTGTCTTGGTTTCTAAAAATTGGTATTAGATCCAAGTTAATTTAGGATTAGTTTAACAACTGGAAGAAATATGAAGGAACATGGCAAACTAGGAAGGAGGATAGACCAATTAGGCATCTATGTTTAATGGAACAAACTATGTGTTTTGGAAAGTCAGGATAAAAAACTATTTTTATTCACTTAGTGTTAATGTATGAGATGTAGTGGAATAAGAATACCAAAAACCTCAAGCCTTAATTATTAGAGATTAGAAGATGGAGTTTACATTAAATTCTAAAGCTATGAATGCTCTTCTCATTGGCCTACCTGAATCAGAATTTGTCAAGGTCATGGATTGCACGGCGATAAAAGTTACTTGGGACAAGATGAGTAGTTGCTGTGAAAATGAAAACAAGGCAAAGCAAGCCAAACTTCAATGTTTTAGAATGAAATTTGAGTCTTTGAAGATGCATGATGAATATATTGCTAAATAATTTCTCAAAGTTGATGGATTTTTGAATACTATAAGAGGTCTTGATGAAGAGTTAAAAGAACATGTAGTAGTTCAAACGGTATTGAGAAGGATTGACAATTATACATACTCCTATAATACCGTCCTTTTCATTATATATGATCATGTATCATCATTACCCAAAGGGGCAGGCCTAGTCATGATGCTATAACATTATTATGACATAATGATTGGAGCATAAAATTCTCTTCATCTGGGGAGGTCACAAAGAACAAAAAAAATATAATTTGACAAAACTTGTGATGTTGGCTCAGCATAATGGACTTAAATTTGTTCCGAAAAGCTCTACTTTGTAAATCCATGTGGAAAGCTATTATGGGGGAATCTCTTTGGAGAAATGCCATAAGATCTAATTACATGGATAATAAAGACATGACTTTCTGGTACAAACAAAGTTCCATTGGATCCACTTAGGGCTCTGCTATTTGGAGAGGTTTCCGGAAAATTGAGCCCTTCTTCAAAGAAAACCTGATTTGGAAATTTCAGTTCAGGACAAAAATTATTATTGGTTTGGATTCTTTTGTAGGTGGGGATGGGAAGATTCCTATTTCTTCTCAATTACTAAGGGCATTGCACAACAGGGGTATATTTTTCTGGGACAAGGCCATTCACAAATGAGAGGGTGCCATTCCAATATGGAAATCTGCATCTGAATTGAGTCTAAATGATGATCTGGGAATTCAATGCAATGCTATCACTTAGACACTGTGGGCTCATGGCATTTTTTGTAATGCGGACGTGGATTTCCTTATTTGGAAGGGGCATGGTGGCACTTCTTTGGTTTATGTTAAGCACATTTATCAATAACTCCTTAATTTTGAATATGAACAAATGGCTCACATCTTTCCAACATCCTTATGGAAAACATGTTGCCCCCTTAAGATAATAATATATGGTTGGTTGGTTTTCCACAACAAGAATCTCACATGGGAAAATCTTCAAAAGAGAAATTGGAGTGGGCCAGCCATATGCCCCCTTTGTAGATCTAATACAGAGAACAATTTACACATTTTTCTTCTCTGTCCTCAATCTCAGATGATTTGGCAGAATCTAGGAACCCATTTTGGATTCAACAGAATCTCCTTCCCTTCCATGTTAGAGGGTTTTAGATTGTGGGGTGACATGAACATTTATTGGAGGCCTATTCCGTTATTGGCCATATGGAAATGGTAGAATGGGTCAATTTTCAACTCAAAAAGGGAATGTCATTTTTCAGTTTTTGAATCTATCCTTTGTTTACACAATGCACTAGGATTAACTTGTCATTCCAGAGATAGAAGTGGGAGGAGGACCCTAACAAGGGATCCTACAGGGATTCTGCGTGCCTATTTTGATGGGGTGGCACAACATGGTATATGCGCCTGCGGAGTTTATATTATTCCTAAAGAAGGATAGTAGATCAAAATATATTGGAATGGAGGTTCTGGATCCAACAATAAAGCAGAGGCTATGGCTCTTGCTTGTCTTCTATATTTTTGTGACTTTCTAGACATACAAAAGCTTCAAATTTATGGAGATTCAAAAGTCATCATTGATCTTGTTCGGTCAAAACATGTCATAAAAAATATCAACTTAATAGGATGACTGAACAGGATTGAGGCTTTATGGACCTGCAGGAAGGACTACTCAATAAACCACATTGACAGGGGAAAAAATAGGAGGGCGGATGCTTTATCGAAGAAGGGTCTTTCATCTCAACATGAAGTCTGGATGATGTAGATAACGGTGGACAACAAAAATTTCCAGACTGAGGAATCTTGCATGCTGGGTACATAACTTCCTTTTCTCATTGCTCTCAATCCGGTATGTTATGTGGTTCCCACTAAATATAATTCCTTTTTGAAAAATATTCTTAAATATTCGGCTTTTGGGTCTGATTACAACCTTTTATTATTGCCTATATCTAATGTTTCACCATATGATCAATCTAAAGAAGAATAGATATATAGGTATTTTTTGTTCATCACTAATGATAGTGGCTTGTTCCACAAATATCGGCTATATCTTGTGGTATCCAACAATCTTTTGCTGTACAAATTTTCTCTATATGAATATAATACAAAAGTGTAGCTTTTTTCGTGCTGAAAAAAACTACCCAAAATTCTCACATCTCATTTGATACTAAAAAATTTATTAGGTTGTGCTCCATGTTGGCGGACAAATTGCTTGTACAAATAAAAATGATCTCCCTAGAATTGGACACCAAAACGAACACAAAACAAACAAACACACAAACTTTCTCAAGAAACTATTCATTTGAAAGGGTAAACCTACCTGATTACTGAAGGTTGTCCTTTGCTTTCCTAGCTTTAATCCCATTCCAATTTCAATCCTTGAAGTAAGAGCCTACAAAACACAAATAGCAAAAGAGATCAAAGCATATGGAGTATAATAAACTTAATCAATTTCTCAATAAATGACCAAGGAATCAAATTAAATACTAATGAAATCAAATATATCATGTGAGGAAGACTAATGCACTTTTTATGAAGAGGTAGGAGAGTTACAACGTAGACTTGGTGTTGTACATCTCTTCCCAGATGATCCTCAAGATTTCTTGAAGCCTTCAAAAGCCAATACCAATTTTGAGAGGATATAGGTAAAATTTGGAGTCTAAAAAATCCAATCCATTCTCCATTGCAAACATTGTACTTATAGGTAAAAGAGGGAATTTGTAGATCCATATCAGGATGGCGATATCCACCTAAGAGGGGGATATGATTCGTAGAGTTAGGGATTAAGCCCATGTAGGTAGGATTTCGATCATTGAATGGATAATGGGTAGATTCCAATCACGAGGCTTCTAGAAAGGAGGCTTCGTGATCTATTTTTATTTTTACCATTGTAAAAGGATCATCACACGTTTTACACTAGAATAGTGTGATCAGTCACATTTTTTCCCAAAGAGAAGTGATATTAATCTCACTTTTTCATAATGTAAGGTGAGATTATCTCAGAAAATAAGGTTTTTGAGAAGATGTAATCCAAGATTGTTATGCATTCAAGAGGGTGTCTCTTCCATATTTCAAGGAATGGTTCATCGGATAGTGAGAGATCCAAATCTAACATCATTAACCTAGATGCAACAAAATGTCGTGTAACATATTTCCCCCTAAAGTACAGAGTCATAAAGGTTCTAATGGTTGTATTGCTTCATCAAGCGAAGGTTACTAAGTCTTGATGATCAATTGGTTAGAAACCTGAAAATCAACAATCAAGGATTATAGTACAATATTATCATGAGATTATCTCTGAGGCATGCATTCCCATACTCAACATAAAATATAAATAACCCTAGACCTTAGTATGGAAATGTGAAAAGATCTATCTGATACAATGAAGTCACGACCACTAGACATATATCATGGATCCATGCTTGGAAGACTCAGTATGAACATAGCTATGAGGCATACATCATGGATATATGTCATAGTCACAAATACCCAAAACTTCATTCAACCTAGCTTTATCTAGCAAGAATCTAGGGTCTTCATCTCTATCTACTAGTAGTATGAGTCTAACCATGTGAATAAATGTTTTGAGGTTGAACATGGTAGAAACCATTTGATTACTGGTCAATGATGTGAGCCATTAATAAACATGATATAAACCACCAGTAATTACAATGGCTATCAGATTACTCTAATACATTCTACCAAGTGTGAATAAATTATCTGAAGTCAAACACTTGTAGAATTAATCGATCGAAGGCCAATAATGTGAACCTATTGTTGAAGGTGAGGAAAATTTCCATTAAGGCATGCAAGTTCCAAGGTACTAAAAGGAGTTTCTAACTTAGCTTCCTAGATAATGTGTTGAAATTGATAGGAAGTGACTCGTCACAAGATGGACTTGATATATCTACCATCAACGACATGAAAAAAGTATCAAGACTCAGTGTAAGATAGATAAGGTAATCCAGGACTAACTTAGGGATGGCTGACGTGAGAGAGGGATATAAGTACTGCAACAACTTGTAAATGAGGTTGAAATTCTCTTGAATATAATCACGACACCATATAGAGTTTGTGATCAAAATACCAATTCGAAGGATTTCAATGAGGTGTAATAAATAGATAGTTAAGTGGATTTCACAACCCAATTAGACACAGAAGTGAAAGAGTGTCACGTTCAAGAGTGAGTCACTACCAAATACAAACTCTATACATTTCTTTTCCAATTTTACCCACCATTTGGGCAATTACCTCTTTGTTTTTACATAAGCTTGAGGAGGATAACATACGCTTGTAGTATAAGCTCATCTTTTAGATGAGTGCTTCACAATATTTTTAACGAACCCTAAGAAGGAGTGGTTTGGTTTCATCATGATTGCCGAGTCCTACATTGTTTGTGATTTACCAGTCCAATGAAGGGCTAAATCAACTTCTATTTCATATTTAGAGAGTTTGAAAAAGAAATGAAAAGGAAACTCCATAAAGTCCTTTTTCATAAATTTAATCTCTCAAGGTTGAAAAAGTATAAAATAATATAAGAGAGAACTCTTTCAATCATTATTGACTAAAGTGTACCTTTTTCGTAAATATTATGCGTAGTCCGTAAAAGGGGTAAATTTATGCTAGGTAGATGTTTCTTCATATAATTTTACAACCACGAAAGAAAAAATTCTAATCGGCTACCTTTTCATGTTTAGAGAATTGAAAAATGCCTTAAAGATAACTCCAGGGGATTCCTTTTTCATTGATTCAGTCTCTTAGGGCCAAAAAGGATAAAACAATAAAAAGTAGAACTCTTCTAGCCATGATTAACTAGAGTATACCTTTTTCGTAATTAGTCTATCTGATCCGAAAATGGGTAAACTTGCATTGAAGAGATGCCATTTCTAATCCTTCTAATGAGTGTGAAAGGAAAGAAGTTCACTCGACTACCTTTTCATGTTTAGGGAGTCTAAAAGGAGCCTAAAAGAAAATCCATAAAGTTCTTTTTTCATATACTTTTTACGAGCCCAAAAATGTGATAAAAGTATACTCATTAACTTATTCTCATTTATTTACAAGCATGAGAAGGAACAAAGACTAAGCCCGAGATAGGTTTCTTTTTTACACATGCTTGAAACAAAGATAAAACTGTGCTTGAGATAGGTACCATGCTCCCATCATAATGAAAAAGGTTAGTGGCTTAATTCCAGCATGATGACTAGACCAGAGGTACATTCCCCCAAAATCTATGTAGAGAGATATGTTTCATTTTTTAATAAGGTTGACACATAATTTTTCATTTTTTAACAATCTTGACACAGGAAACGGATCATGCTCATAAGAGTTTCATTTTTTAATGAGCTTGACAGTTTGTTTCATTTTTTAATGAGCTTGAAATAGGAAAGGAACTATGCTTATAGGACTATTTCATTTTTTAACGAGCTTGACATAAGAAAGGAACTATGCTCATAAGATTGTTTCATTTTTTAACAAGCTTGACATAGGAAATGAAGCATTCTCATAGGGCCTATTTCATGGATTCCATGAGGAAAAAGCTCTGGAAGGAATACATTCCAAGGGAAACACTTCGATCATGCCTACAACGAGGTCTTCATTGGAAGGAAGAAAAATTTTCTAGAAGGAATACATGTTTAGGGACTCATTACGGGTAGGAATATCATGTTCCAATGTCCCCATTGAAGGAATCACCATGTCAGCGACTATATATAAATCAAAAGGAGTTGAGCATATAGTGAGAGGCTCTTTTTCATTGGTAAGTGAATGCATGGTACAAGTTGCCACATAATTAACGTATGGTGGGATGGATATGACTTGCGTATATGGAACACTCAGAGAGGTTGGATTGTTGAAAGTCAGATCAGGACCAACAAATGAAAGCTGGTCAACAGTCACAATGTTTCCATTATGAGGCAATTAGGACATCACCCGAAAGAGTGAGGACATGACATCTTTCATGGCATAGACATAGTCTCACCCAAGGAGCAAATTAAAATCCAAGGGGCCTTGGACTACCATAACATCAACACAGATAATTTTTCTTTCCAAGGTAATGGATAAATGAGGAAGGATCCCTAAAGGTTGACTAACTCTTCTGTTAAAAGCCAATAGATTCTGAGTAACAGACATAAGCTGAGGATAGAATGCTAATAGAAGCACCTTCATCTAAAATAGTTCGACACATGTTCTTATCACAAGCTTTGTCAATGATTTGGAAAGGGATGGAAGAAGGGAGAATCGGATATGTCATTCTATTCCAATCAAAGGAAATGGCCTCAATACTTGGAGTGGGTTCCATGGAAACGAGTGAAATTCCCTTTTGTTTGGAAATATCTAAAGTAACAAGAAGAACCTGGGCGGTATTTACTTCACTCTCCAAGGGGAGAGTGGGTTCGACTAAAGATGGAATCGATTCAACCACTTCATTAACCTGAGTGGTATGGGTTTCACTCTCTAAGGGAAGAGTGGGATAAAGTGAAATTGGAATTAGATCAATCACTTTTTCAACTAACAGTAGGTTGGGAAAAAGCTTGTAGTAACTAGTTGGAAGTTGTTGCTTAGAAATAATAAGGTTCTCCAACAATTTTGAGGCTTCATCCATATAAGGGAAAAGGTGAGTTTGATGACTCCCTTCACATAACCTATAAAGAAACCTAACTTTACCATTTTTCCCTGTAACCTTATAATAAATAGTTAAAGGACCAACAGTAAGTTGATGTGAATATTTAGACCACACTTCTAAAACATTAGGAATATTAGGACAATAAATAGGAAGGTAGTCACCCTTACAAATATTGCAAGGGTATTTGGACTTGCAATGTATGTTGGAGGGTTCCTCAACATTATCAAGACTCACAATAATGGTTGGTTGGTTGGATCCTTGATCCAGACTTAAACAAGAACGCAACAAATTGCAGAGATAACCATATACACAAAGATGCAGTGGAAATAATACTTCATTTCATTAATGGAAAATACTAAAATATGCTTACAACCAGAAATGGAAATAA
>APFE031268970.1:19352-65777 GCA_000404065.3 Pinus taeda
TTGGTACATCAACTTCCCGGGGTTGCGAATTGGTCGTCTTATCTCCGTTTGACGCGCATGATAGCCCGTTGGAAAGATCTCTCCGAGGACTACGACGGAAAAGACGATTTTTTAGTCACGAAAAATCGCTGGCGGTAGATTTCCCAAAAAACGTCGTTTAGGGCCTCAAAATGGCTCCGGAAGTTTAGGACCCGAAAAACTGCTAAAAATAGTAAATTGTGCTATAATTAAGGAAACTGAAAAAAACTGCACGAAGCACTAGAGGGGATCCAAGTCGAATTAGCGGGTGGCCACCAATATCCACTTGGATCAATTATTAGATCTTAGCCTAAGAATTTGATGACCAAATCATTTCTTAACAAAGGCCTTAAAGGCTAAGAACATGTTAAAGACTTCACTCTTGAGTTTTAAGAAGTATAACCAAGTGCGTCTAGAGAAATAATCAATGAAAGTTAATAAAAAATTGTAGCCAGAGAATGAAACAACTATAAGTGGACCACATAAATCACTATCACAAGCTGTAAATGGGCTGTGGCGTGCCAAGAGGCATGTTTTCAAAACTATATCGATGATGATTTCCAAGTACACATCCAAAACGAACACCATCTATGCAAGATACCATAGGAAGACCTGTCACCATATTTTCTTTACATAGATATTGAAGGGAGTGATAGTTAAGTAATCAAATCACTCATGCCAAAGTTTGCTCACTTCATCATTATGAGAAACAAATACCGAGGGAAGAGTTCATGACCCAAAGTTGTTAAAATTATACAACCTTGTAGAATCATCAATAATTCGAGTAGCTAAAATCTATCTAGGATCTCTGAGGTCCTTAGTTACAACATTATGAGGTGAAAATTCAACAATTTTACCTTCACCTGAATGAGTTATTTGATATACAGATAGAAGGTTGCAGGATAAAGTAGGAACACATAATACATCGTTAAATTGACCATTGCTTAGATGAATAGTTCCAGTCCCTACAATAGTAAGAGATATATCATCATCAACATATATGTTTTTAGTGTTACAATCATTTAAAGAAGAAAACATGGCTTTGTTTTTGGCCATGTGATAAGAATCTACAAAATCAATGAGCCACTCATGAGAATGAGAAGAAGTAGATACATTTCGTGCATAACCAAACTGAGATGCTTGACAACCACATGCAAAAAATGTTATTCTTGAAGATGAAGTTGAAGTTGAAGAGTCCTCCAAATGGATGTTATGCTTCTTCATTGGTACTTACAAGGCTTCCATCTTCTTAAAGCATTTGGAATCTAAGGGCCATCTTGATTTCAAAAGTTGCAATGTCTATCAGTCTTCTTCCCTTTGTTTTTATTTGCCTTATCATTTTTTTGAATTGATTTTTCATTTTGAGACTGAAATTACTGAGGACCCTTGTTTGGTTTAGGACCATTCTTTCTATGATATTGCTTCTTAGGATTCTTTGAATTTGGTTGTTGCTGAGCTACTAAGGCTTTCTTAGAAGAGTTTCTAGTATTAAGAAGACCAAGATGTAAGAGTTTTTCTTGTTCTCTTATTAAAGAATCTCAAAAGGCATCAAAAGAGGGGGACTTGTAGGCTTGTCCTTGAGAAATAAAGGCTTCTCTAGTAGAATGGAAGGTGGAAACAAACACAGAGTAGGCTGGTCCTAACTTCGTAAGAATGGAATAGATAAGGCTACCATCTTATTTCTTAACCTTAACATCTTCCAAGAGAAGTATAAGGGTCTTGAACTTGGACAAAAAATATTCAATGGAAGAAAAATTATTAGGGTCCAATGTAAACAACTCATTTTCGAGTTGATGGGCTCTAATTTCGTTTTTAATTCCAAAACTTTATTGAGTTGTTTCATTGCTTCATCAGGGGTATCAAGTTCTGTGATATGGAATCTAAGGTCTGGAGAAATAGACATCCCTATCAACCCACGTGCTCGACCTTTCTTATTTTCCCATTTGGCTTGCTTATATTCATCTTTAGGTTTAGACTCTTGGCCTGAGGCTATTCTATAAAGACCTTTACTTCTAAGTAAATCCACAATGTAGGACAACCATTGGAATTAGTTGGTTCTATAAAAATAAATTGGCATGAAATTTCCATTTTAATAGAAACTGAAGCTTTAGATTTTGAAACAAAGGTTCCAATGGAAAGATCTCGAAAACTTAGGCCGATTAAAAAAAACGGCTCTGAAAACAGCTTCCGGATGAAGAAGTTATGATTTTTTGAAGAAAAGTTGTTGACGATGCTGACAAAGTACGTGAATGTTCAGAAGTAAATGATAATGTTATATTAAAAAAAAATCCGCCCTTTCCAAACTTAATCTAATTAGCTCACTTCTAAAAAAGATTACTTGATGTGATCCACTTTTATAAATAAGTGAAAGTCACTTTTACAATGGTACTTTATGAGCTACTCACTAAATTGTAACTTAAATAAAATATAAAGCGACTTTAGAATTATAAGTGACTTACTTTTTATAATGGGTGAGAACACTTTTACATAAAGTAATTTTAAAACATAAGTTACATGTGCTTTTGAAAAATTAACTCAACAAAAAGAAAGACTTGAACCCAAGACCTCTATTCTCATAAAGTAACTTTGGACCAAGTGAGCTAGTTTAGAAGGTTAGCAATTTTTGGAAAAGAAGAAGGGTTTTTTTTTTACTCACTGAAGCTTTGGGGTGCTTGCTTACTTGAAAAACCCTTTTTTTCCTACAAAAAAAAAAAAAAAAAACCACCCAACCAAAAAAACATACAGAAAAAAACAAGCCTTATAGCTTAAAGTTAGATTTCGCTGGATACTAAATATGTTCCTTAATGTTTTTGATTTTTCGAGATCACACTAAGACGTGGTGAAAAAGAGCATACAGATGAGAAAAATCCTTCTTTTCTGTTTATGATTTGCCGAGATCACACAAAGTCGCTTGGCAAAGAGTATACACAAAAATGAAAGGTATAGATCCGGTAATAAAAACAAAGAGATAAATAAACCGAAATAAACAGAGAGATAAATAACTAAAACTACAAATAAAGACTATATACCTCCAGATATTAAAAATGACGTAGTTAGGGCTACTGGAAGCCTTTTGACATTAAACAAAAGGGTTTCCTCACTGGAGTAGATGCTCCTAACAAAATAGAGCAGTCCTCTCGGCCTAAAAGCGATAAAAAACAATAGATATAGGAAATGACAGTCAGATGTAGTTGTACCGACTTCGGATTTGGATAACCAACAGATGCAACCCTCAAATAGCTCTGATACCATGTAGGAATTTATAGGGTAGGTTCCTTAGATTGAACATAAAGGGACACCACTCACAAACATATTACAGACCAGTACACCAGTATTCTTGACGTGGTTAAAACCCTGAAAGAGGGAAACAGTCCACGGCCTCAGCCAACGCGGACACTTCAATTTATTAATGTAAAATAAAGAAAATTTACATAATATTCTCTCATGAACGGTCACCCTACAAATCACCCTCCATACTCTTTAAATAGAGATCATGGACCAATCGGTTGTTAAGTCACAGATCAAATGTCAGTAATATAGAGGAGAGAATGATCCGTTGGATCACTTCATGTCTAGAACATATCGTGACTTTCGGATTGTAAGTTACAAAAGTACAAAGTAAAGAAACACACTTTACCTAACTCTACACTAGACCAATTTATACTAAACTATTTCCTATGTGTCGGAATATCCTAACACAAGATAGCTTTGGTCTAAAGGTATGAGTTTGGAGATATATGATGATATCTCCATACCATGGATCATGAATGCTAATAAGGAAGAGAGATTCATCAAGAATCCTCTCATTAGATACAATAGTCGTGTCTGCAGAGGGAAGATCACATATCAATTTAGCAGAAACTAGTGATTTCTTTGACTTAGCGTTAGTGAACTCTAAGTCAAACTCTTGCAAGATGATAATCCATTTGGAGTATTTTCCCCAACCAAATGACGACACAAAATAAGTCATGGGGTTACAATCAAATATCACTATAGTTTTGTGTAAGAGGATGTAGTAGTGAAAACATTGGACAACATGAACTGCTGCCATTGCAAACTTCTCTACATGGGCACACCGAATCTCAGCATCAAGGAGATTATGGCTCAAGTAATATATCACATGTTCATTTCCGTCACCATCATCTTGAACCAACACTATAGAAATGGTACTGTCAACATCGATAAAGTATAAGAAATAATCACGATGGTAATTAGGAGGATGCAACAAAGGTGCGCTAAAGAGTGAGACCTTTAAATCACCAAAGGATTTCTGGGCAATGTCATCCAAAATGAATGGGACCCCTTTCTTCAAAAGGTGAGTAAAACCCTTGGCAAGCTCAACATAGTTTGGGACAAAGCGACCAAGAAAGTTTTCCTTCCCTTACAAACCCTGAAATTGGTGTAAAGAATATGGAGGTGGTAGATTGACAATGGCCTCCACCTTAAGAGGACTAATTTAGATACCTTCTTTGGACACTACAAATCCTAAGAGACGACCAAATTCAACACAAAAGACACATTTATGAAGATTTAACCAAATATTTTAGTGTCGATGGCGAAGAAAAATATCCCGAAGGTGAGCCAAATGGTCTTGATGTTTAGATGAGTGTGCGGGTAAAGCATCAAGAGGCTGCTGAATGATATTTTTGCTATCGTGGAAATAATAAGACATGGCCCTTTAGAAGGTTGCACCATCATTTTTAAGGCCAAAATGAAGGTTTTTATAGGCAAAATTTCCCCAAGGACAGATAAAGGCAGTCTTATGTTGATCATCATGAAGGATATCAATTTGGTTATATCCAAAAAATCCATCCATAAAGGAAAATGTTTCACTCCCAACACATCCATTGATAATTTTCTCGATAAAGGGAGTAGGGTAATTATCCTTAGGATATGCTTTATTAATGTTTCTATAATCAACATAGACACATATGGTTACCTAGTTTTTAGTCACTGGAACGATATTGGAAACCCGATCTGTCAGTGGTATGGGGTAAATAAAGCTAGCTTTGAGAAGTTTTTCAACTTGACCTTTAATGGAAGTTTCCTTTCTTGGGTTCACCAGACGAAGACATTTTCCAATAGGTTTCACATCTGGGTAGGTTGGGATCTCATGCACCAAAATTCTTGTATCGATACCATACATTTCTTTGTAGGTCTAGGCGAAAACATCGCAAAATTCTTTGAATAGGGCCGTATAGATCTTAATATCATCATAAGAATAAGAGGCCCCTATGTGAATGTTTTCTACTATCCCTGGTTTCATAGAGATGTTGATGGGAATGGTTGTCGAGATGTTTCCAAAATTTCCTTTAGACAACACCTCGTGAACTAAGATGGGTGTCTGAAAGGGAATAGTCGTTCTAGGGGAAACTAAAGTATATAGATAGGCAGAAATCACACCAAGGCTAGGAAAAAAAGAGGAATGATGATGTATATCATACCAAGGGGATTCTTCAAGATACATGACTTCAATGATGCTTTTTCCAATAAGGAAAGTCTCATTCAAAGGATCTTCAAAATCTAAAGAACCAAGCCACGAAGTTTGAAAATACGAGTCTAGGACCATACTCAAATGGTCATTGGTTTCAGATGCAGCCACAAAAGCCAAAAGGGAAGCTTGGTAAGCTTGTTCAATGGGGCTGAGAGGCATGGTGTCACCAAAATTATCAATCTGATCAGGGCTAGGGATGATCCAAGGGTTGTTACTAGATGGTATCATATTAACTGAAGCAACATTGGTGAGAGGAGGAAGGGAAATCATTCCCATTAAAGAAGAGTCTTTGAAAAGACCCAATATGAAATTTTCATTAGGATTGGTGGTTTTCCCAACATAAGGTATATTACCAGTTGAAGATTCAGAGGAAAATAAGGCAAATTGGTCTATTGTGACGATTTTCCCTTGGTGGGGAAATATAACTACACAGAAAAGAGTAGGAACCACAAAAAAATTGCGTGAACCCAACTACGACCAAGTAGAAGGTTATAATTTGGATTTATGTCAACAACCTCTACTTCCAAATTGATAGTATTTCCTTCTAATTGAATGGGTAAATAGTTGAGAATACCATATGGTCGAAAACATCTTCCATCAAACGCTTCCAAATTATTTGGGGATTGGTTGAGAGGAGGGGATCCAAGGACTTTCTATTATAGATCCATTTGGGAAAATCACTCCCATCATCTAGATCAGCGTTTTAGAGCTCATCAAACCCTAATTTCAGTTGCTACATGCCCTAAACAAGTCAACCTTTATAATGCCTCCTTCCTAGATAGTTTCATGGCCTGAAGACATCCTGAAATGACCTCTAGAGGGACCAGCGTAGGTAGGCCCATGCAAGGGTGCACTACAAAGTAGTTAAGTCCATGTCAGGGTGCTCTGCAAAGCACTTAGGCCATGTTTGACCTGCGTTGGGCGAGTTTGAGTGAAATTCACATAGGATTTGTGGAATATTCTTATCTTCTGTAGCCTTCTAGAAGATTCCCACACTTATCATCTCCTATGAGCTCAAAAATGGATGAGGAATGAGTTAAGATACATCCTATCCTGTCATCCCCTCCTCCATGGAACTAATTCTAAGTATGGAAGGCCATTCAATACCCTCATTGATGACAAAACCTCCTCCATCTTCCTATAAATTGAGCACTCATCTAAGTGATCAAAGGGGCTGGACTTTGATGATTGTAAGGAGATAATGTTAGTTTGAGAATTGAGACTATTGTAAGTGTCGTTATACCATCGGATTGTCATGCTTATGATGTGATGTGGATGGAACCAAAGATGGAGGAGTGACTTCGAATCAGGCTTCATGGTTGCAATTCTTCCTTCTATTCAATAAAGTATTTGCACCTTTTTCCATATTCTTATCTTGATATGGGATGCTTATATGTGTGAATGTATCTGATTCCATTTACTTGTAATCAATAGAATAGTTCTTTGTATTTTGTTGATGTTTACATGTACTTATCAAGCATGTTAAGTATGTGAAGGAGTGATAGGACTGATACAAAGTAGACAAGAGGAAAGCGATAGTACAAGCAGGTCCTTTCATTCTCTTTGTCTTATCTATTGTTTATAGGAAAAGGTTAAAGTGCTTTAAATTGTTGTTCTAGATATAACTATTGTCTACGGAATTAGTATTTATCCATAGATACCAAATTCCTCATAACAAATTGGTGACCATACTGGGGAACGATCCTTGTTCTGAGTAGCTTATCACATCCCAGGAAACTCCACCAGACCTTACTCCATTTCATTGATTATATTTCAGTCTTGTTGAAGTGAATTTTGGTTAAAAGCTGTGTGTAATTGCCTCTTCAAATGGCTTATTGTCACCAGCACAGGCTTGTGAGGGACACAGTGCACTGTAGAGCACCCTTAGCTTAGGGACAGTGCTCTAAAGCACACTATCTCCCATTCAGAGCTGTGCTGATCCTCCTTGGGTCAGTTTTTCACCTTTGGATAGGGTTTTTCACCAAATTTCTTCTATTTGATTGCTTGTTGAATGATCAATGACTGTCATGTCTCTGAAACCAAGCTTGTATATCCTTTTCTAGACCTACTTTGACTTGATTGATTAATGTTTCTTAAAATATTTCTTTGTCATTGTTGATTCTTCGTCAAAGTTGGATTATATTCTATTAATCTTTGTTCGAAATAAAGTGTCGTAAAAGTCTTCTTTTCCTTTGAAACATAACTGTTGTAAAGTCTTCGTTCTTGTATAAAGATTGATTGATTGTATGTGCATTAGTTTCCTTTTTGTTCATAATAAAATTAAGGGAATTGAAAAGAAAAACTTGCATCGTGCATTGAAAAAGTTTGTGTGTGCTCATAGGAATAGTTAGGGAAATTGCATTAGATTGTGCTCTTTGCTCTTTGATTTTCAAAGATCTGATTTCTCTATGCTTTACTAGCTACAGTTTTCATTGTTAATTGAATGAAAGAATGTTTCTCATGTTAGTTGCATTCTAGGAATTGAAAACATACATCACATGGTGAACCTTGAAAGGCAAATTCTTAAGAAGTTCAACTTAAAATTCATCTGAATTAAACTAATGGAGCATTGTAACTTAACGAATAACATTTAGAGGCTCTAGGCAAGAGACATGTTCTAGTGTCGTAAAACATAACAGATATTGCTAACTTATCTATGATACATCCCAAGTGTGATAACCCGTTCCACATATGTGAGTATATCATAGCTCATCCACGTACCTTCAGGTATATAGGGCGGTGTTACAGTACGTAAATTATATGGGAATGCTCTCACTGTGCGGTTTCGCATTAGACAATGCTAATACGGATTGGGCCTCCACGTACTTTCGAGTATATATGGGAGGACAACACTAGGTTTCTATCCATCCTTAAGTAACCAAGTCAGCCACCTTGTACACTGTGGTACACCAAAGACAACATTCGGGGAGATTGCCTGCGCGTACTTCTCAGTTCGCTAGGAGTTATTCTGTAGTTCACAGTTACTTGGTAATCCTTTTTCCCAGATCATCCCTCTTTTGTTTTGTTTTTTTTATTTTGATTAAAATAAATTTCATTGACTATGGATAACATTCTCCACACTCACTCCTTAGTTGATATTAGGTTGAGACATATGGAAACAACTCCAGAGTTCATCGATCAAGGAATTCCTTTTGATGGGAATCCTAATCCTTTTCCTCCTTTCAGAAATATTGGTGCTCCTTATATGGCTACATTGTCCTTTCCAGGATTTACCATTGGCTTTCTAGTATGGTTGTTTTCAACCTCCTTGGTTTAAAATGTCATGATTTCTCCGTAACTGAGTACTCCTCCAACTAGACAAAATCCACCTCCAATTAACCCAAAGTTGACCCTTTGCCTTCTTCGTCAGTTGTTTCTTCATTTCCTTATTCCTGTTTGCCTGGTGAAAGTATTGATACTAGTAACCAGGTGGCTAAGGAGTAGAAGAAAGGGAAGAAGAAGAAGAAGCTAATTCAACAGGGGGGAAACCAAGCAACCATTGCTTCTAATGCAACTTTTGATGAGAAACCATCCCATAAGCCTCACAAAGTTCGATATCCATGAAAACTTTGTACAAGAGATCATCTTCTTCAAAATTTTTCTGGTATTCCTCAGATATTAGAAGAATGGTCTCGTCGTTCACATCATCCTCTGTCATCAAATTCTCGAGATCATGCTGGTGACACACCATGAACTAGTGGTAGTAAAGTTCATGGAAACAAGGGTAAAGTTAAGTTTCCCTGTAGGTTATGTGAAGGGAATCATCCCATTCACCTTCGTCCCTATCTGGATGAAGCCAAAAAAGTGTTGGATAACCGTCCTCTTCTCCGCAGTGGCTTCCATCTGGTTACATGAGACTCTCCCTTAATCTTTCACTAGTTTATAAAGTTACTGACCCAAATCAACCGCGGTCAAACCCACTATCTCTGAATGTCAATCCAATGAGTCTACACCTCACTCATCACAGGTCAAGGAAACAGTTGACCCGATTTCACCTTCAGTTAATCGTACCTTTCCTATGGAGAGTGAGTATGATACCACTCAAGTTCTTTTTGTTTCTTCAGATTCTAATGAGCTTGGAGACAACCCTCTTGTTCCATCAAGACATGAGGAAAATCCTTCCGTTCTCGTAACACAAGGGGATAATACTCCCGTTTCTATGGAACCCCCTCCAAGTAGTATGGTCACTTCCTTTGATTGGAATTAGTTGGTAGGATGTCGTCTTCCTTATTATGTGCCTTTCCAGATAATAGTATAGGTTTGTAATATGATAGCATGTGACACTATTATAGATGAAGGTGCATCCGTGAGTACCCTTTCCTCCACTGCTTGGCAAGCGCTCGGTTCGCCGCCACTTGTGCTTGTTACCCAGAATCCGTTGGCTTTTAACAGAGGAACCAATTAACCATTAGGGATCCTTCCTAAGTTGCCTATTACTTTGGGAGTAAAAATCATTTATCTGAATATGATGGAAGTCCCAGGCCCTTTAGATTACAATTTACTTCTTGGGCACGACTATGTTTATTACATGGGAGCTATTGTTTCAACACTCTTTCGAGTGATGTGTTTCCCACATGAAGGCAGAATTGTCATCGTTGACCAGCTTTCATTTCCCGGTCCAAATATGGTTTCCAGTCAACCATCTTCCCTAAATGGTCCTTTTGTACCAATGGTATCATCCCTGACACGGGTTAATTGTGTGGCAACCCGTTCCATGCGTACATCAACAGACGATCAATTCCGTGATGTTGTACATTATGTACTGGGGGAATTGGAACTAGATCTCTCCTTCTAGAGCATTGTTCTGCCATCTGATGAGAACCTCTTGGAATTCATGACCCCTTATGGGTCGTGATCAAGGAATGTGAGGATAGTTCCTAGTCTTGTGTCAACGTCATTAAAAAATGAAACAAAGGGTATGAGTAGAGTTCCTTGTCTTGTGTTAAGCTTGTTAAAAAATGAAACAAGGAATATGAGGATATTCTTTTACGGTGTCAACCTCATTAAAAAATTGAAACAGGTACCAGAGCATAGTTCCTTGTCTTGTGTGAAGCTCGTTAAAAAATGAAACAAGGAATTAGAGCATAGATCCTTGTCTTGTGTCAAGCTCGTTAAAAAATGAAACAAGGAATTAGAGCATAGTTCCTTGTCTTGTGTCAAGCTCGTTAAAAAATGAAACAAGGTCTGGAGCAAAGTTCCAAGTCGAGTCTTTGAGTAGATCTTGTAAAATTCCAGTTGAGTCTTTCACTTGATCTCGTAAATGAACCTTCATTCCATCCACCTGATAGCCAAGAGTAGTCTACCTAGGTGAATGCAATGAAGCTTGGGGGGCATGCGCCTAGAATCGAGTGATCATGCTGGGGGCATGTAAAACAATCTCAAGCATAGTTTTTCATGATTCAAGCTTGTGTAAAAATGAAATTGAATTCAAACATAGTTCTTCGTTTCAAGCTTGTGTAAAAATGAAACTGAATTCAAGCATAGTTTTTCGTTTCAAGCTTGTCTAAAAATTAAACTGAATCCAAGCATAGTTTTTCATTTCAAGTTTGTGTAAAAATGAACCCATTTCCATTTTAACCCTCGTGATTTGCATTCTATCAGCCTTTTCCGTCAGATGAGCCTTGGTTTTTCTCCTTCCATCGTCACTATCTACTTGGCCAATCATACGCTTTCACCTGGTTGTTTAACCCTTTTTGAGGAACAATTGTAATAAGTGGTCTTATTAGCTAGCCTCTTGACATAAATCAACATGTTTTGAGAAGTTCCAACATCATCGAAACTAGTTTCCATCTTATACACCACTCGTTCCTCAAAGTGGAGTCCTTTCTAATCTCTTTTCAGACTCTCTAAATATGAAAATATTGTCGAGCGCTTGTCTTTTCTAGCTCGTTAACGGATTGGAAATGACATCTACTTAGTATAAGTTTAACCCTTTTTCGGGCTGAGATAGACATGGTTAGTAGGTTCTCTCTCATATTGTTTTACACTTTTTAGGACTTAAGAGACAAATATATGAAAAAGAATTTGTGGAGTTTTCTTTTCGTCCCTTTTCAAACTATCTAAACATGAAAAGGATTGAGTTATCTTTGTCGTTAGACTCGTTAAAACATCAAATAGCGACAAACTTGTCAAACATGACAAGATCGAGTTTCACCTTTGCTAGATTCGTTAAAACATCACATAGCGATGGATCCACCAGAATGGTGGAATTATACAACAATAATATGTTATCCTCCTCACTCTTGATAAAAATAAAGAGGTAATGGTTAGCAATGATTGGGGAAAATGGAAAAAGGGGTAAACCACTTTTGGTAGCAGGTCGCTCTTGAACATGACACTTTCACTTCATCACCGTGACTATTTGGGTTGGGTTATCAGCTTGATGGTTATCATACCGTTGGTCTATCATACCATCCATCACTTTTTTTTGGGTCAATGCTACCAATTCATTTCAGTGTCACCTACATGTTCAAGAGAAGTCATTCAGTTAAAATTCATCTTTTGCAATATCGTAAACCTTCATTTTCATGACCGCCATTCCTAAACCTTGTGTCGTTAGTCACATTCCCTCCAAAATCATTACACTCATTTCATGTCATTGATGTGGGATACATCAAGGACCTCCTTCAATGAGTCACTTCTTGTCGACATTAGCTCATTATCCAAGAAGTTGACTTAGAAACACCCTTCCAGTACCTTGAGGCTTGCATACATCAATGGAAAGTTTCTCACTTCCGTCGATAGGTTGATATCAATGGCCTTCGACCAAAAGACTTTGTATGGTGTTCGACATAAAAACATCTATTCACACCATGCACAATGTATTGCAGTACCTTGAGGATCATTATCATTATCGGTGATTTCTCTCACATCTGTTAACGAATCACATCGTTGGCTGGTAATTAGACGGTGTCTTCCCATGTTCGACTTCAGATCACATATTCGCATGGTTAGACTCATACTTGAGCAAACAATTGAACGAGGTAGAAGATCTCAGATCTAGTTTCATCCATCTGAGCTGCGATTTCAGGAAATGTTCCAAATCATTTGTACAATGGCTTTACATTGGTGGTCATTCCAATCATGGGTCTATATTTGTAGATGACTATCTATGTACTTGTAATGAAAGTTTATATGCTGAGCATGGGTATGCCTTCCCTCAGTAATTCATGAGAAAAAATCAAAATATTATGATATTATGTATTGTAATTGATGTAGGTCACCAACCACTTCAGAACCTCCTCATCACATCGTAAAGCATTTCGCTCAAAATTAAATTTTCGACTTCATGCTTTAGGGGGAAGCTGTTATAGATCCATTTGGGCACATCACTCCCATCATCCAGATCAGTGTTTTAGGGCTCATCATACTCTAATTTTAGTTGCTACATGCCCTAAACAAGTCAACCTTTTGAATTTCTCCTTCCCAGATAGTTGCATGGCTTGAAGACATCCTAAAATGACCCCTAGAGGGACCAGTGTAGGTAGGCCCATGCAAGGGTGCACTATAGAGTAGTTAGGTCCATGCCAGGGTGCTCTGCAGAGCGCTTAGGCCCTCTTTGACCTACATTGGGCAAGTTTGAGCAAAATTCACATAGAATTTTGGGAATATTATTATCTTTTGGAGCCTTCTAGAATATCCCACACTTATCATCTCCTATGAGCTCGAAAATGGATGAGGAATGAGTTAAGATACATCGTATCCTCTCATCCCTTCCTCCATGGAACTAATTCTAAGTATGGAAGGCCATTCAATACCCTCATTGATGACAAAACCTCCTCCATCTTCCTATAGATTGAGCACTCATCTAAGTGATCAAAGGGGTTGGGCTTTGATGATTGTAAGCAGATAATGTTAGTTTGAGAATTGAAACTATTGTAAGTGTCATTATGCTGCCGGATTGTCATGCTTATGATGTGATGTGGATGGAACCAAAGCTAGAGGAGTGACTTCGAATCAGGATTCATGGTTGTAATTCTTCCTTCTATTCAATAAATTATTTGCACCTTTTTCCATATGCTTATCTTGATATGTGATGCTTATATGTGTGAATGTATCTGATTCCATTTACTTGTAATCAATAGATCTTTTTCTTTGATTGGTTCTTTATCTTTTGCTGATGTTTACAGGTACTTCTCAAGTGTGTTAATTATGGGAAGGAGCGACAAGACCGATACAAAGGAGACAAGAGGAAAGAGATAGTACAAGTAGGTCCTCTCATTCTTTTTGTATTATCTATTTTTTTATAGGAAAAGGTTGAAGTGATTTAAACTGTCGTTCTAGATATAGCTAATGTCTAGGGAATTAGTATTTATTCGTAGATACCAAATTCCTCATAACACTTTCCAACATGATATGGACATAATGCATGTAGAGGATCCTTCATTAATAATAGTTCGATGAACAATTTTTCCCATAGTGACAACTTGTATGAGAAAAGAAAGTTGTGGTGGTACTTGAGGGACATGATTTTCAAGATCAAAAGTGATCAAGTTGGAATCCATGGGATCAATTCCTCTAATGGTATATAGAAAAGCCTTCTGTTTTGATGGACATGTTTGAAGGACTCACAAGGCCTAGATCCCTGAGGTTGCTTAAGCCAAATATCTACAATATTATAGTGTTGAGAAGCTCACACATTTGTATTATAAGATGATCTCCAAAGAACACCTTTAGGGGGTGGTCAGATTATGGAATCAGTTTTATGTTTCTTGATATGGACAAGAATGGAATTGGTTGAAGTGGAGGAAGAGGGTATATTAGTGGCATATTTCTCCACCATGGGTCTTTTAGGAGTTGGATAATATTTTGATCTGGTGGCTACAAAAATAGGTTCTGAGCCACTCATGAACACTTGAGAGCTTCCAGAGGTCTAAGCATGGGGTTGGTTTACCGTTTGCGTCTGCTGAGATGGGAAAGGTTCCTTCAGCACAACTAGTGTACCTAAGGTGCCTTTCAGAAGACAACTTACTTCAGCGCGTTGGGGGAGATCCTTAGTGTAATACCCCTTGATATGTTACATGGTTCATATTGGAATGAATTTTTCTATGTATGCATTTGTTATCTCCACGTGATTATCCTTGTAGGTATTCATCCATAACGGTGAAGAGGAGATTGAACTTGGAAATGAAAGAATCAAGGATGAAACCAATGGATGTTAGAATTAGAGTGAGTTAGATCATCTAACCTCGTTTGTGATTTCTGGTATAAACTAGGAAAGTTTACATATATTTTTCTTTGTTTGTTGGTAGATCCTCCCATAGGAATAGAGGGATCGTTTCTGTTTGCAGAAAAGATTGCCTAGCCAACAAAATTGTGACTCCGCTGGGGAGCTTATAACCCTTCCAACCCCATTTTATGTTTGGTATTTTTGATTAGTTTGGCCAACCACCTAGTGATCTATAACTTAGGTTCATTATGGGTCCACATTATGAGTAGTATGTTCTTTAGAGTGCCAAGTTTGGATCTCTCTTTGAGTTTATTTTCATTTTCCTAAATCTTTCTCTCCCATCACACTTTTTCCATAAACAACCGCGTTGTGAGTGTTGATTTTACCCAATACATTCGCTCTTGTACCTTTGTATCACACTGTCTTCCCACACTTATCCATAAAAATCAAGATTTTTTTAGGGTTTCTACTAGAAAGGTCTAGTGCGTCTTGATCTTTGAAGTGTCCTCCTGCTATGTATGCATATAATTTTCCATTATTTTTATTGATTTCTTATTGGTTTCCAAAAGTCCATCCCATTGTTTGAAGTAGTGAAAGTGAATTTTGGTTGAGTCTTTAGTTCTTTCGGTCAATTGAATTTATCTATTTGCTACTTGTATGCATGGAAGGAATACTGATTTGTTGTTGGTTAAAGCATTATTAATTCTTTTGAAAACCATAGAAGAAATGGCATTTGCATTTTCTTGGCTTTCATCTCAAGGTTTAAGTTTTGAAATTGCATTAGATTGCATTGCATTGAAAAGTCATTTTTGGGACTATCATTGAGCATAGATCACATTTCTTAGCATTGAAATTTGAAAGTGAATTCTCATTCATTGAGAATAAAAAGTGAAAAAAATCATGTAGGTGCATTTTAGTGAATTGAAATTCATTTTAGTTTTGGTGGGTGCATTGGAATAGTGAAAGTGAAAGATATAGTAAGGAAGCTTTGTTTGTTGCATACTTGGTTGTTGTATCAGTGTTTGAACTTCTTCCCTACACCAGATAGCTTTCATTGAAATGAAAAGAATCATTTTTTCATATTAGTTTCATTGTAGGTGTGTTTAGGTGATATCGATTTTTGAGCCTTGAAACTGAAACTTAATTCAAGTTCAACTTTAAAATTTATATCAATTAACCTAAGGAGCATTTGGAACATTAATGAAAATATCTAGAGGTATAGGCTAGAGATGTGTTCCAATGTCGTTAAACATAGGATCTTTCATTGTTTTCTAGCGTTGCATCCTGGGGGTGAAATCTCGTTCCACATACAGAAGCGTATAAGACCATTCTCTAGTAGTTTCAGGTATATCAGAGGCGCTTCACACATGGTAAGTATATGGGAATGCTCTCATTAAATGGTTACACATTAGACAACACTACTATGGACTGCACTCCCACGTACCATCACGTATATTTTGGGAGTCCCTAATAGGTTGCTATCCATCCATAGGTAACTGAGTATGCCACCTTATATACCATGATATACTGAACACAACATTAAGGGAGATTGGTTGTCATATGTTAAGTCCTTGGTTCACCAAGGTGTATATTGCAGTTCACGATTCCTTGGTAAAACTTCATTCCTAGTTACCCCTTTTTGATTTATTTTTGTTATTTTGTAAAATTAATTGACCACATAATAACATTTATCCTTAAAATGAATGGTTAATCGTAAAAATAGAATTAAGCCAAAAGTATTCACCAACACACAATTAGTAATTGGTTTGGTGAAAAAGTCATCATGGAAAAACCACCCAATCCTTCATTGTGTCATGCGAAAGGTTCGCTTCCCGTATCCTCTTCACATTCTAAAGCTGAAAGGTTATAATAAGGGGTCCAAAACGAGACTCTGGAGATAGAACACAATATCTATGGAGCTGCTAATGCACCTAATCCACCTAGAGTTGTGGGTTCCAATACTATTGAGGATGAACCCCTTGAGAACCAAGGTGTTGAACTTGGTATCATCCTAAGTTTCCAACCCCTTTCTTCCCGACCACCACCTCAAGAGTCGATCATTTCATCTTAGGACTCTCCTCCGGCTAGTCCTCAACCTACTTTAGAGTTCTTGATTTTTCCTCTTAATCTATTCTTTGACCCAGAACTTGTGTATTTATCACCTCTGCATCTGTATAGTCCTTTTGATACTCCTAACATACCCTTGGATCCTTCTCCTCGAGCGTCGCGGGTTCCAATTCGAGAAATGTTCCCAAATGTGGCGACATATAGTGATAACCCATCTATAGAGTCAACACCCGAGGGTGTTCCTTTGGAAACATTTGAAACCCATGTTCCAGCTGTTGACATTGATCCTCTATCACTCCCTCCTCCTAATAACTTCCCTTATGTTTCCTCTCCCTACAATCTGACAAGTGGGCCAAGTGAAACTCCTACTTATAGTGCACCCTTGGTCCCACTGGGTTATAACTCTCCCAACGATGCTTTTTCTCCTTTTGGTGCAAATTCACTTTTTCATAACCCAATTTGGTCATCTGGTGTCACTCCTACTACTGGCTCATTTGTTCCAAATGTATCAGACCCTACACAGACCCCTGTCCTGCTTACAAAATGATAGGTCAAACAAAGGTTGCTCTTGGGCCTTTTGCTCCTTCTACTCTGTGAAACTTGAGATTCTGGGTTCAATCCTCAATAGAGTTGCCATGTTGTTGGGTAGGAAATCCTTTCTATGGACATAAATGATCCCTCTAGTCCTATGGGATGATCCAGCAACAAATTAAGACAAATATATATAAAATTTCTAAGTTTATACCAGAAAACACAAAGGAGGATAGATGACCTACCTCACTCTGATGCTAACATTTGTTGGTGTCATCCTTGATTCTTTCGTTTCCAAGATAAATCTCTTTTTCACAGTTATGGATCAATGCATACAAGGAAAATCACATGGATACAACAAACACACATATATATAAATTCATTCCAATATAAACCATGTGACAGATTAAGGAGTATTACACTAAATGAACAATAATTGACACATTTATGGAAAGAAAACACATAATGTATTGTTAATATATGATAAAGGGATCATTACAACCACTTAAGCCATGATGTTGGAAGCCTCCTTTAGGTGAGTTTCCAAGTCCTATCCTTAATCTTCAAGCAGTCCTTTCTCCTTAGAAAAAGGGTAGCAATTGGGCATAGTTCAGCACTAGGAAAACAGCCAATCATAAGCCAAACATTTGTGGATAGCAGGGATCTCATTTATAGGGAAGGAGAGGGAGTTGAGGATCCATGAAAGGAGGGAGAAGTTCCACAAATCAAGGGAAAGATCCATGAAATTAGGATCAAGGACTAGGAATGGGATGTCTCATTCCAATCCTGTTTCACCTGTAACCAACTCCTCGTTATCGAGACTTCGAGTAAGAGAAGCTTCTCCTCCATTTTGGGAAAATCTACCTGAAGAGGATCAACACAGGTTTTCTTGATAAAATTCATGCTGGAAGTGCTAGGAGAGTATGAGGCAACAAGTGACCAAAATGGGTCACTAGTTACGTAAAACACATTGATCCTAAAAAACAAGGTTTTTAATAAGTTTATTTAGAATTATTTCAAGGAAAGTCTTCTTCTTTTTTTCATGGATGATTATGAAAATGTTTCATGGTGAATACATTAACATCTTCCATCATTTGTGGAATTAACGACACATAGTTCAACACTTCAGGATATGAGATGGGGAGTGTGACAAATTATTGTATAAGAGGTGCATGCGCGATTAGGGGTAGGTCTCTTGGGTATGTTCCTAAGAGTGATGATGTTTTGAATATCCTTGTGCCTGCTTCAATGTAGGAAGGAACAGACTCATTGTGGGATGTTATGAGAGGTAACACACCATAAGGAGTTGTATGTTTCCATTTCCCATAGAATGTGAGTTTATCGATGGTGATGATTTTTCCTTCACGAGGAAAAATTATGATGCAAAATACTGTTCACACTACTGTGGTCGGGGCATACATGTAGATGCGGCCTAGTAAGATATTTTAATTTAACTAGACATCAAGGAATTTGATGTCTATGAGCACTCTTTCACCAACAATATCCACTAGGATGTTTTTGAAAAGTCCAACGGGTGTAGAAAGGCGTAGGTCGTAAGCCTTTAATGTAATAGGGGGAGTAGTAAGCTCAGGGGATCTTAGTTTCTGCCAAACTGATTTTAAAAATATACAGGTGGATTTTCCCTCATCGACGATGTATCTATGGATGGTGATGTTCCATATGGTGATCATTATCTAAAAATCAATGACAGATGGGAGTAACGGTGAATTATTTTCCAAATCAAAGGCCATTAATTGCGAATAGGAAGAGCCGATTGCACCTAATGAAAAAACTAGGGATTTTCATTGAGTTGGAAAGGTCTACAAGACCTCCAATGCTGGCCAACTGAAGGATATTGTGCTAAATCATAAATGATGCTATAAGTAGTTGTTTCCTTTTAGTTATGGGTGTTACGACATAATGGCCCTTTGACTATTGATGTAATAGGTTCAATAGGGGGTTGTGGTATCGTCAAAGGTGGCGTAGCGGAAAAATTAAATGATGTGGAGGGGTTTGTTTATGGGGGAGTTCCATAATCTTGGTTTCATGTTTGAAATAGAACGTCTTTGCCTACCATGGAAATGTCATGGTTAGATGGGTCTTAAGAACTACCCCTGGGAAGGGTTTTGGTGCTAGTGAGAGGTAGGCTTGTGTTGGGTGGCTACTACCCTTGGTGGGGGAAAGGGTTTTTCACTAATGCAGGTTGTTGGGTTGTACCCCCTTCCCCCATAATCTCTATCATCCTTTTCAACTTTGGGAGTTGAGGACAGTGATGGGTTTAATTCCTGTATTCCCCATAAATAACACATGCATGGTTAGTCTAAAGATTAGCATGTTTATTTCACTTTTGTGGGTTGTACCCTAATTTTGATTTTGGTTCCAATTGGAGGAAATAATCCTAGTTGGTGCGCATAGAGGTGGGTTGTTTCCCCCATACCGAGTTTCCCATTTTGGTTTGTTCTTTCCTTTTTTTCTTGATGGCGTTTGAGGGATTAGCAATGGTGAGGCTTTCAAATGCATGCTATTGTTGAGAGAAAGAAGGTTGTACAAAATTAAAGCTTGTGTTAGGAGGAGGTGAGGGGTTAGATTGAGGTGTAGGAAAAGGGTAATAACAATTGGATTGTCTTAGGTTTATGTAAGGGGTTTGGGTAGTTGACATAGCCTCTATGGTGAATGGAGGATACTAACGAGCCTGCGTGGGAGGGTACTAGTTACTCAGTATAGTAGGATACTGGTTAGCCTACGTGGGAGGATTTTGGGAATGCACTCGATGATTAGGATAATATCCCGTTATATTTGGAATTTGGGTTGCAGATGGACCTCCAAATGATTGAAAATGGGGTGGTCCATTATATATATTTTTTGAACTATTGGAGTCCATTACTAGCTTGATTTTGAGAGATGATTCAAATCAAACCGTCTGCAACAGTTAATGCTCCTGGCTTGTCTTGGAAAAAACTAAGAAAATGGGGAGCATTAGGTAAGAATGTGTATAGGTATCTTGACTGATTGTATATAAGATCAAACTATTGAGCTTTAGTGATAACTTCTTCCTTTGTCTGAGGCATGGTTGTAGCCACATCTTTTGCAATCGCTAATAGAAGAGATTTCAAAAGGAAGTCTAGGCAAAGGTATTTTGTTACATTGAATTTATAGAGGTTACAATGCTTTCATCACTCATGGATATGGTCTAAAATACGAGTGGAGGTTGTTTTCCAAAAGTGGGCCAACTGTTCCAGCTTGGTGTCATGTCACAGTGGGAGTTGAAAAAAAGTGAGGAATGAACAAGCGAGGGATTTGAACATGCGATGGGAATCAACTAACTCACTCACATAACATTTCATGATAGGGACAGTCAGGGTGCATTGAAATAGCCTCATATGAACTGAGTCCTCAATGATGTTTTTAGATGAACATCACAAATGATAGGTCATGATGTAGTTAGCGAGATCTTCTCTCTTGTTTCCTTCAAACTTGGGAATGTTTGAAGGCAGCTTGGTTGGCATGGGGGTCCAAGTTTGATTATGGGAAATTGAATCATTGTTGAGCTTAGTTAAGTATGGTAGATTCAAATAAGTAAAAAATGGGATTTTTATGTTGTTTTCCATATTGGTATGACTTGGGCATGTAGCTTGAAGAACATTTCGTTGAGAAGGAGTAGGGATACTCGGGGGAGTAGTCTGTGGACTCCTTACAGGGGTAGTAAAATGGGTTCCTTGATGGGGAGGAGTCCCCAACAAGGTTGATCCAATAAAGGATGACCCAATGATATTGGTTGAATGGTGTCTTCTATGACTTGATGGTGAGAGACCAGGAAAACCCTCCCAGTAAAGGGGGGAGGCTTAGGATGAGAGCGACTGGTAATCATTGGTTCCCTTTGTGGGTGAATGTTACTTTATATGGTGAGAGGGGAAATTTTATCAAATTAAATGAACCACATACATAAAACAAAGTGAAAATAAAAGGTTAATTCTCCCTTTAACTTTATGTTATGTGATCATTCAAGCAAAAAAAGGCTTTGTGCTGTTTGCGTATGATAAAAAAATCCTACTAAGACCCGTGTGTCCTTTCCACTCTCAAAGTAACTGGGCATTGTGATGATATTTTTTTGAAAGGTATTGGATTACGTCCCAAAAGTATTGGCGATGCTTCCAGGAGCAAAGAATCAACCAAGGTAATCAATAGGCTTTAGTGTTTCCCACACCTCCACCTATAAGGAAATATGCCCTAAACATTGGCCACTAAGATACCTTCGTTCCATGGGGGCAATTGAGTCTTGAGCTTCTTGGTAGTTAGTGAATCAATGTGGAGCACTATACAAGTTGGGTAGCCTCGTGTAGGATCACACACAATGAGACCTAAGCCTAACCCCCTCTAAATCAGGTTTTTGGGGTGCCCGGGTATTCTTTTCCGTCGGACGCTGAAGGATCTTAAGAACCCTAAAAGACAACTTTTATGTTTCAGAATGTAAACAACCATGACGGCTTATGGGATGCCTAAACCCATGGTGCTAACTTGAACTATAAATTATTTTTTCACCCATGTGGGGAATTTAGTGTGTTCAAGTGTTAGAGTTGTTTTTAAAGGGTCTTATTCACTTAGGGTGTGAAAAATGTAAGCTTCAAAGAAACTAAGTATCAAGATTCCAAAAGGTGTATACCCTTAATACAAAGTTTAGATGAGCTTAGTGTGTGAGGTGCAAGCGTGTGCAAGGGAACTTGTGAGCATATGAGAGTGTGAGGAAATGTGGATATGTGGTGATCCTTTAAAACCCCCTAATTATCCTATGTTATGATTGTTCCTTGCAAGAAAAGAAATCATGTGTGGATGGTGTGCCACTTACTTCTTTCCTAAGTACATTATGTGAGCATATAGGAGATGGAAAATGAGTGCTTTCAGAAATATTTCAGATGTAAACCCAAGATCATCAACAAGGATGCAAGGGAAGCAGGGGCTACTCCCTTTCTTACGAACACCCATTCCTAGCCCCGATAATAAAATTTGAAACAATTTGGTTAGTAAAAAATAAGTGTGAATAATGGGCCACTTACTCTTCTCCCAATTAAGTTATGTGTGATGATTGAATTGAGAAAAACAATAGAAAATATATGAGGAGTAGGGCCACTTGCTTCCCCCTAGTTAATATGTGAGTTGTAATATTTCTAAGTAAAAATAATAAATTACCCTGACCAATAGTGGTTAGAAAATTAATTAAACAACCTATCTAAACTGTGAAAAAATATAGGAGTGTAGGCAGTTCATTAGGTACTTCCAAAACACTTAGGAAAGAAAAATTACAATGATTTTTTGGTTGCTCTGTGAACTTTGCAGGTTTTTCCCTACACAGACGCATGATTTGTGCTTCTATCTATTGTAAAAACTGCGTGACTAGTTATGAAAATTGAATTGAGGTATTTTTTAGGCCATGAATAGGTCTGAGTGGGACGTATAAAATTCCAGAGAAATTATGGATGCTCAAAACAGTGAAAATAGAGAGAGAAAGGACCCACAACACAACTAGTTAAATCAAAGAAAGGCACATAGTATGGTTTCCATTTTGTATTTGGTATTTTTTTTTATCAAGGATCCCATAAAACCTTTCCTTATAGCATGTTTTTCATCTACAAAGAGCATACAAACAATTGGGTGATGTTATGCTTAAACGAGAACCAACAAATCATGAAATGAAATAAGAACAATGCATGAGCAAGATTAAAAAAAGAAAATGAAACAATGCTTAAATGCAACATAAACACATGAACAAAGACATAGGAACAAAATTCCCTTTATTGATTGTTGTTAGAAGAGCTACAAATTAGATATCCAAACACTTGAAGAGAGTTTTTCTTGAGCAATGGTGCCTAAGAGCTCTTAGCGAGGAGCTCCTTTCTTCAATATCCTATGTAAAATCACTCTCTCTCAAAGAAGCTAAGATAACTCTCAATGATGGTGGAGCTCTCTCAACAATGAAATGCAGGATTGCCTTGGGGCAATTTTTCCAGCATAACAATGCTCAAAATTATTCTTCTTCTTTGGTCTTCCAATGCCTTGTTTATATAGAATTTTAACTCCTCTTTCACTCCCTTGGATCATTAATGAGAAAATGAATTGATAGGAGGACAAGAGGATTCCCTTGGGGGTTGAATATCTCCAAATCAACTTGAAATCGACTTTCCTTGGGTGGTACATGTCAAGGAATCCTAACCCAAAGAGTGTGAAGTTGTCCCAAACTTCTGATTTTGACTTTGAGCGACCTGCATGGCTATTGAAGAAAAATATGCGCAGTCATGAATTCCTGCCTTTGGAGAGCTTGCATAGGTTGATTTTTTAAATTGAACCTATGAAAACCTTTGATTTTTTGGTTTTTATAATGTCTTTAGCTATAAAAGAATCACCTGTACATGTTGTTGTCTGACCATGGGTTCCATCTAACTTGTACAAGTGTGTGTACGATTTTTCCATGTTAACATATGTGTCCCATGACCTTGATTTTATATTTTACTTTTTTCAATGCCCATTTATTACTTGAAAACATAATCCAGGGCTGTTACAAACCCCTCCCTCTTGGTGGAACACCATCCTCGGTATTCTATGACACTTATGACAATACATACTACTTATGGATCTTTATAAACACAACTTGATACAATATTTACAATGGAAAACTATTGAAAACATGACAAATATACCACTGGTTGGAGCTTTTTAGGCACAATTCGATATCCAAAATTACATATATATAGCCAAACACATTTGCAATAACAAACAAATAACCAAGGATATAATGCATGCATCTGATCAACCATCTCACATGTAGCTTCATCGGGCCCAAATTGCTTCCATTTCACTTTAACTTGCTCTATTGCTTGGTTTTGGAGCATGAGCTTCCTCTCCTACAAAATTCAATGAGGTTCTGGCTGGAACTCTCCCTCTGGTTCCAACTGCAATATTGACCAGTCAATCACATGATCATCATCATGTACATATCTTTTAAGCAATGAAACATGGAAAGCATCATGGACATTCACTGATGGAGGAAAAGCAAGTATGTATGCCATTGGTCCAATCCTTTCAAGGATCTCAAAATGTCCACAATAGTGAGGTGCCAACTTGGCACATGACCGAACCTCCAAGGATCTCTTCTTGGGCTTGATATGCAAGTACACATGCTATCCAACCTGAAACTCCTTGAACACTATATGTTGATCTGCATAACTCTTCTCCCTATCTTGTGCTACCTATTTTAGCAGCTACAACCACCCTCCAAAATTTTGCCGCAGCTTCATTTTGGAGCCTCCCTTCCAACGTTTACAGTAGCATGTCTTGCTTCATCAAGTACACAAGCTTCAATATTTTTCTTACACAAAGGCTTCTTATCGATCACAGCTCGATGCATTCCCCTCATAGGTTGATCACCCAGACTTGGTCCACTTGTAGGCTGAGAAGCTCCCCCAAGAAATTGCGCAATTTTGGAGGGAAACCAACCTTCCCTCCATAAATTGCACAATCCTGATTGGTAGCCTGATGGGCTCTAGAATTGCGCAATTTTCCCCAGTAGGGCTACTCAGCCCATAATTTGGGAAAATCTGGTAGCAGTCAGCTGCTCTACTCAGAAATTGCGCAAATCCCCTGGGCAGCTAGTCCATCTCCCAACCAGAAATGTGCCTTTTCTCCCAGCAGTTGAGCAGTCTCTTACATGTGTAGCTGAGTTGACCGGTTCCCTTTGGGACTGAGCAAAACTGACTTGCATGCATGGGCTACTTCTCCCAAGGCAGCATGTAAAGGAATCCCTTGTTTCAAAGATCTATTTTTAACAGTTGGAGGTTACATGCAAGGATCATTTTAGAAACCTCCCGCCAAGTGTCGCTTTCCCTAGATTTGTGGCATGCGTGTCACAACCTCGATGTCATCAAAACTCATCAACCGGATGTCATAGAGCTCATTCCTCTCATCAACCTTGAAGCTATAACATCCCACATCACATCTAGGAGCTGTTGGCACACTCGGCTCAACTGTTTTGGGGTAAGCCCGCTTTCAATGACTTGTGTTGCATTTCTCGCGCTTTTTGTATTTTTCTTCATATGAATGATGTCTGTTTGATTTCAATGAGCACTTGCTGTCATTTTGATACATTCTAGCTTGTACTAGCACCGTTTCAGTTTTCGACAACATCTCACTGCTGTCGCATGCATGAAACTGTTTTACACGAATGGTCGCTGATTCAGCAACTTGCTTCACCCACATGCATGTTGATCTGTTTACTGAATCTTTCATCCAATGTTTGCATGCATTGTCAATCACTTCTGCTTTCTCTTAGTGTTGCCATGCATTCACTGTGATATTTTCTTTCAGTTTATTTTCAATGAGTCTGGCCAGCCTTGAATGGGACTTTGCCTTCACTGAGATAACATTGCACAATCTAAGAAGGGAAGGCTCTCTCTTCCTCTCTAGAAATGCACATTTATGCCCGAGCGCTGTCCTCCAGGACTGTTTTGTGCATTTTTGAGGGACAGTGATTGCTGGCCCATAAAATCGTGTAATACAGTCACTGAGCCTGCGCCCATTTCCATGTGAGATTGCACATTGTGAAATTTTAACAGTCAGCAACTAGATTGGACTGTGCATTACACAGTTCCAACAGTCAATCAACCTTCCAGTAGTCGAGACTATGCATTGCGCAGTCTTGGCAGTCAGTCTCCTGACCTCTCGGTAGAAATTACGCGACCTTCATGATCAGTCACCCAGGTATGTTGCAAGTCAGTTCTGAAGTTCATTTTGGTTTTTGACTGACAGATTGCTTGCCATGAGTGTTTCCATGCCTCTAAGTATCACAGGTGTTCATCTTCCTCTCAGAAGTATAGGTACAATGGTTTCCAGGAGAGAAGAGATGAAGACACTGTTAAGAGAACCCTTGGGGATGTAGTCAATCAAGTACCTATGAACTTGCCTACCCATAAAGACATCAAGTTGTTCATAGACAAGGACATCAAGATATAACAACAACAACATCACAGTGAGAAGCATCATGAATGGAAGCATACCGGATGCAGTGAACATGAGACGAAGGTTGTTAAAAACACAGAGGCGGAACAAAGTTGCAAGCTCAAGCAGATCCATTAGTGATGAAAGCAACTTTGGAGACTCAGGCTATGAGGTGATAGTGTGACATGAAGATCACGTGAAGACAGAGAATGGAACGAAGAAGGAATTGCATGTGTTGAAGCAGCAACTCAAGAGAGAACATGAAGCTACATAAACAAGCGAATGAGTGTAGCAGGAACATGAACTTTAGGGGGTGCAACATACATTCATGGATGAAACTCTGCCCGTACAAGTTAAAGGTCCATACCAATAGTTGGCACAGAGTAGACATGGTAAGTAGTATTGTTGGTCCCATGCAAGGGGTTTAGTAGTATGCATGTCATTGTGCGCACACATGTGATCCAACCCATTCAGCAAACTCACCAAGGTGAAGACAATAAGCAAGTCCAACTGGAGTTGAACATGTACTTTGGCAAGTTGATGTGCATGACCACCAACACAAACTTGAAGGTTAGCACAGACATTATGCATCAGTGTGTTGCCGGTTTAGCTGCACCCAAGAAGACCATGCACATGTTAGTGGACGAGTTTTCTGAAGGAGCCATACCAATGCACCGGATGCAATAGAGGCAAGAGTTCGCTTCGACAAGATGTCACCATGGGGTGCATGCACACCATCACAGATGACCAAGCTTGGCTTCAACTCACCACCTTC
The DNA here is from genome assembly GCA_000404065.3 of Pinus taeda. Taxonomy (NCBI): domain Eukaryota; kingdom Viridiplantae; phylum Streptophyta; class Pinopsida; order Pinales; family Pinaceae; genus Pinus; species Pinus taeda. The sequence goes on from APFE031268970.1 coordinate 46,389, forward strand.
ACCATCACAAGCATGTCAAAGAGTTGGTCTCAGCTCAATAGATCGAGTGCCAGTGATGTCACAAAGGGAAATGTCAAAAAGGGGAATGTCAAGGGTCATCGCACCCTTTGCTATAAATAAAACCTCATAACTCATTGTAAATGCTTTTGGTTAGCCAAGCTTACGATAAGACTATCTTGGAGAGAGCTTGGACAAGATTGTAATGCGCCTTGGCTTCTCCACTGCACAGAGCTAGTACACCTCTTTGGAGGAGCAAGCGGATGTGGTTGTAATGTTCCACTATTGGAGCTAGTGACTGGACATGGATGTATTGTATGATTGGAACTTACACTTCTTTATATAATAAGAGCCAACACGTTTCATGCATATGTTGTATTGTATTCCATCTATCTTGTTTAATCTAAATGGCATATGTATTTGCTTTCTAACGCATGCATGTATGTACTATTCTATATGAGTATGTTTGAATCTTTCTAACATATTTTGTTGGTTTAACCATCACTTTGGATTGCCGACTAACTTGCTTTCTAGCTTGTGATGCATCTTCACTCGTGTGTTCCCTTCCCATTCGATTACTATTACAGGTTGCCAAGGGGTGCACTCATCTCAACCCCCATGTGCTAGAACCTCTCATGAACCTTCTTTGACTCACATCATATGTCATACCCTTTCTACCAGCAGAGTCATCCTACTTGCCTCTGTGTGAAATTTCAATCAAGGAATTATCATATGACCTACAGCTGGGACTCTTACACCAAACGGTCTGAGGTCTAATTGGGACTCCTTACCGGGGAGATCCCCTTACATGTTGACAAGTCCAGAACCATCAACATTTTGGCAGTAGAAAGAGGGCTAAATGAAAAGCTGAGTCCTCACATCTATTTTGAATCTCTACACATCTATCATGACTAACTACCGAGTTTCTCTTCACAAATGTATGTCTTATGGAAACGATTTCATCATCTCGTAAAATCTCTCGGATAACTTGTCTCATAAAACATTTGATGGTGGAGGCTACATAGCCTTGGTTAGGCATGTGATTGACATTGTAGGCTCATGCGGAAAACATGGATTCTTTGAAGAATACATGAGATGCGCTGTTCATCTACACCCTTCGAGGGCACCCAATGCACTAGTGTGCCACACTGCCTGAAAATTTATTCATTCTCTTGCTCATTTGGTCGCAGAGATAGACCATGCTTTCAATCACTCTAACTATATAACACTCAACAAAGAAATTCTATAATTACGAAAAGCACTTGATGAATCTGTTGAATAGTTTTACACACGCTTTTGTAATATTGCATATCGATTCCCTGAAGATGACATTGATTGGGAATTTCTTGATGGGAAATTTGAGTATCTTCTTCACATATATGAAAATCCACAATTCTTGAAATCACTTGAATCCCACTCATACTTTGGTGATGGAACTGCACAATCACAAGCAAGCACAGTTGCTGTCACAAGTGACTGTCTGCCTTCACCTCATCAAGCAGCTCCACTACCGCAGAGTGAGATGGGAGATCATGCATACACCTTTGTTGAAATGTCACATCCTCCCACCCCACCTGCTCTTGAGATCTGCATAGATTTGTCTTGCAAGCTTGTTGGTTGTCACATGGATTCATTCAATTGACCTCCATCCTATCATTCAGTTGATCCTCCGGATTGTACTATCTTGTGATCTTCCATTCCAAACTCCTCACCTATTGTGAACAAGGATCAAGTTGTCGACAAAGTTGGTGTTATGCAACCAACCTACGGAATCATTCATGATGAGTGTGTGTGGGAATCTAAAGAAGAACCCACGGTGAAGGATGAATTTCTTCTAACCGTGCCTCATCCACTTCATCCTGACATCCCTTGTGATTTTTCCACTGCTGATTCCCCCTATGAAAACTCATTTTCAGATGCTTCTACTTTCGATCATTCACAAGACATGTCGAATGTCAGTCTGTCATCACAGTGTAGAGAGGACACATCTTTCTTTGGAAATACATCCAATCTGTCATCCATCTTTCCTAAAAACACAGAGGGTGAACATCTTTGCTTCCCATCTACCCCTCTACCTAATTCATCAAATCATGAGGATGTCGACGAACATCTCAAATTTTTTGATCTTGGTTGTCGTGATCTATTCACTTCCTCATTCAATCATGATGCTGATTCAATCATTGTTAATATGTCCAAGGCACTGGTCTACGATGATATATCTGTCAACGAAGTTGAACCCACCCAGACTATCAAGTCACTTCAGCCCAAGTTGATGGTTATGTCAGTCCCTCGTTGTCCTGAGGTTGGTTTCACTAGCAGTCAGGAAATTTTTGAAACAATCAAGGCTCCTCACCACTCTCTGCTTTGCATAGAAGATCAACAAAACACCCAGATTTCACTTCCTCCACTCGAACTACATGATCCCATCGCTCAAGCGTTGGAGGAATATTACACAGCAAGCACACATGCAGAGCGGTCTATCTTTATCATGTTTTCTTGCATGTCACAGCTAAGAGAATGCATACACTCAACATCTGCATGCAATGTAGCACAACATCATGGCAACTCCAGAGAATGCATGTCATGCACCTTCACTCATATTTGTTTGGTGGTCACTTGTAAGCTTGGATTGTGTTTGTCTTCATTGTTACATCTTTCTTGTTTGCTGGTTCACATAGCTGTCTTGTTCGTGAACCATGCCTTCACCAACATGGGTCAACCAATGTGCCAAGATGCATTAGAAGTATCAATTCATGTGAGATGACCCATGCACTGTTAGCTTAGGAGTAGGAGTAATGTTTTATTTTGAGTTGTTTGCTTGCATGCTTGTTTTCTTACTTGCTTGGTTTGTTTGTTTGTCTGCTTGCTTGTTTTCTTACTTGTTTTTCTTTCACTTTTGCTTTTTTGTCTTGCTTTGCTTTGTTGTTTTTTGCTTGTTTCGTTCGTAGGATAGTTTCGCATGAAACAATGTATGACTCTTAAAGCAAACTGGGTAAAGTACAAGAGGCCTTGTGTTGCTATCACTACTTGGATATCTGTCATCCCGCCTCTTTATGAAGAACTTGTTACTCTTAGTTCATTATACGTCGAAGGAAAATACGTACTATTCAAAGTGAACCTTGGTGAAAACACAACGTTTGCGCGCTAACTAGTGTCACCTACTCTAGTCAGTTGTTTTTGGGTTAACCCTTGTCATCTCAGTCAAGTAGAGTAAGGTGAGGGGGAAAATCTTAATAGGCACGTCAAAGGTATAATAAACTACTTCTTTGCTGGAACAACCTCTTTTTATCTCAATAAGTCCGGATCCCTCTTCCAACTTTGAAATGAATAAGTGTTATGTGTTGAAAATAGCAAAATAAATGCTAAAAATAGAAATGCTAAAAATAGCACTGCTATAAATAGCAGTTCAACCATTGTTGAACATAGCATCCAGGAACGAAATTTAATGGAAGTGCTAAAAATAACATCTATAAATAGCTTTTCGGGATACCTTCCTATTTTTATTTAGTCCCTAAACTAAAATAGTGAAGTAAAATTCAAATTTGATCTTAGCAGCTGTTTGTAAAATAATTAATTAATTCATCTTGAGTTAATTAGTTAAGGAAAATAAAACATGAAGTCTATGTGGGGACATGCAATAGTTTCTCCATTAATTGAGGAATTTATCCATCGGTTAAAGAGATAAGGATGAGTTGTAATTAGCTGGCTTAGTTAACTAAGTCAAGTCTAGTTAGATTAATTCAAACAGTTTGTTGAATTAAAGTAAGTTCAGTTAGTTAATACTTGCATGCATGTAATTGCTACACTTCAAGTAACTGAACATTCTTTCATAATAACTCATGCATGTCAGTTAGATAGAGACCCAGTTGAGATTAGATGGAGGGGCAGTGTACTATTAGTTGCTAGAATATTCCAATGTGAATATTCCTTACATGCATAAGGAATTCTTTCCTTGAGGATTGCATAGTTACTTCTTCAGGTTTTGCGAGTGTGATGAGGCCAATTCACACATGTGGCTTCACTGGACCCCAAGAAAAACTGTGCAAGGAAATAGGAGGCTTGGAGGGCTTGAGGAGGACATATACTATGTCTATTCAGTTTGTGAGTTGTATTATTTGATTGTAGAGAGAGTAGGATAGCTTGTGAGTTGATTCTTTTTGTAACTTGAACAAGATTTCCACTTGTATGATAATACAAAGATTGGGGTTTTAGCTTGAGGCTTTCCTCGGGTTATTTCTTCTATGTTATGTGTGATTGATTTCTCATTCTCAGTTATATGTGTTCTCTTGATCTTGCTCAATTCGATTAAGCTTCCACAAAGTGTTGTAGAAGTAGATCTTGTATTGTGTTTTAGTATATTGCATAATATGTTGATTTATAGTGGGAATTTCTACATGGTATTGGAGCAAAGGTGATCAAGGCAAAGAACAATATACAAGAAAGAGGAGTTTGAAGGTTGTGGTTCCTGAATATAGAAATCGAGTTCTTCTCACATCTTAATTTCACCAATGGCGTTCAGCGATTTAAGACTCGAGTATGCCCTTGGTGGAAACTCAAATTATATAGCGTAGAAGGATTGCATGGAGGCAGTATTAGAGGATAACGGTCTAAAGGACTTCATTGATCAAGAAGTCCCCAAGCCGACTGATGCTGCTCAACTGGCGAAATGGAAGAAATGTGTGGCTAGAGCAAGGAGAATCCTCCTGGAGGGAGTTCGAGACCACATTGTCTCAAGCCTCCATGGGAAGGAGACACCATTTTCGATGTGGAAAACATTGAAAGATATATATAAGAACAGCAACGATCAGAGGAAGCTGGCACTGAAGGACAAGCTTCGTAAGATCAAGTGTGAAAATGGCGACACGATCTCTACATATCTGAACAAGCTCACCACTTGCAGGGATGAGCTTGGAAGTGTAGAGATCATGACCGCTGATGATGACATGGTGAGTCTTACACTCCTTGGTCTTTCTAAGAGCTAGCATAGCTACCAAGACTCGGTTAGTGGAAGAGAAAAACTTCCATATTGGGAACTACTTTGGTCAGATCTGAACAGGAGGAAATAACAAGAAGCACCAGAGATGGATCCTCATCAAAGCAAGATGATGAGGAAAATATAGCCTTAGTGAGTAAGGTGAGGAAAGGGAAAGGGAAGGCATCCCATCCTAAACCCGGTTCTTCCAATGGTGGGAAGAAGATTGACAAATCAAAAGTGCCATGCTTTCATTGTCATGAAGTGGGCCATTATGCTACGAATTTTCCACAGAAGAAATCCAAGAAGGGTTCCTCGAAGGGATCTGATGGTGAGGCACTGGCCTCACAGTTTGAGCTGGATTTCTCGCTTATTGCATGCATGGTTTCATCCATGGTGGGATGTGTGTGGTACTTGGACAGTGGAGCTTCATTCCACATGTTAGGTGACAAGAATCTTTTCAGTACCTTGGAGGAGAAGGATCTCCAGATGCGGATCGATATGGGAGATGATGGAAAGTACCATGTTTCAGGTGAAGGTACATTTGTGTTTCAGAGGGAGCATGGAGCTCCCCTCACCTTGACTGATGTAAAGTATGTACCAGGTCTAACGAAGAATCTTGTGTCTGTCGCTATGATAGAAGATAAAGGCTATGATGTAGTCTTTAGTAAAGGAATGGTATTCCTGAGGCATATCGATACTGGACATACAAAGTGAATAGGGATTCGAGTCAAGAATCTCTACAAGCTAGAGGTAGATGACTGTGTTTCTTTGACTTCCAAAGTTGAGATGGTGCAAAGCCAAGAAGTTGGCGAGCTATGGCATAGAAGACTAGGCCACTTGCACCATGAAGCCTTGAAGATCATGTTGCAAATATCTACCGGATTACCCAAAGGAAAAATTGAGGAGAAAAATACATGCAAAGGTTGTACCTTGGGTAAGTATGTGAAATATTCCATTCCGGATTGAGACAGTAGAGCTGGAGCAATCCTGGAGCGAGTTCACTCAAATGTTTGTGGGCCCTTCTCTATAGCCTCCACCGCTAAACAAAGGTACTTGTTATTTTTATTGATGATTTTTCTTGTAGATGTTGGATCTACTTTATGCAAAAGAAGGATTAGACCTTCTTGAGGTTTTTTGAGTTTAAAGCCTTGGCAGAGAAAGAATCTGGAAAGAAAATAAAAGCCTTGCGTAGCAACAATGGTGGAGAGTATGTCTCTCAATAGTTTAAATAATTCTGCGCTGCGGAGGTATTAAACGGGAATTGAAGACACCCCATAACCCATACCAAAATGGGGTGGCTAAAAGGAAGAACATATCGATTGTGGGAGCAGCTCGAGCGATGTTGCATGACCAAAGCCTACCACTGCATTTGTGGGTTGAGGCGTGCAATACAGTAGTATACTTGTAGAATAGAAGCCCGCACCGTATACTAGGAATGAAGACACCTATGGAGGCCTATTTCGGGAAGCGACCTGATGTAAGTCACTTCTGAATATTTGGATCATCAGTTTACTATCATGTGACCAAAGATGCTAGTAAGAAGCTAGACCCAACAGTTGAGTTGGGAATACTTGTGGGGTACATGGATACACCCCACAACTATTGGGTGTATCTGCCTTCCACTCAGAGGACTATGGCACGCAGGGATCTGAAGTTCGATGAGTAGAAAGCCATGCAAATGTCAGTTGAGAGGGAGCTCAAGTTGCATGTAGAGGAGGAACTTTCAGTTCCTAAGGAGGAGGAGCCTCAAATTGATGCAGAGTAGCCGCATGCAGAGGATCCAGGAGTGGAGACATCCACTCATGCTGATACTTCCATAGATGGGCGGAAATGCTCAAGGGAAGCTGATAGGTTGATGCTGGATGCATAGGAGAATGTGGGACAACCATCTTCTCAGCGTAGACAGAGGAGGTCACTCGAGTGGTACACTAGGTACATGGCCCTGATTGGGGAGTGTGTAGATACTAAACCTTCTTCATTCAAGGAGGTAGTGCAGCAACCAGTATGGGTTGATGCAATGGTAGAGGAGTAAAACTCTATCATTCAGAACAATGTGTAGGATGTTGTCCCAAGGCCTCAAGGCAAGTCAGTGGTGAGTTCCAGATGGCTTTACAAGGTAAAGCAGGCAACTGATGGTAGTGTTGAGAAACATATGGCAAGGTTTGTTGCCTGGGGTTTCTCGCAGGTCGAGGGGATCGACTACGATGAGACTTTTTCTCCCGTAGCAAGGTACTCATTGATTAGATCAATGTTGGCACTATTAGCTCAGATGGGGTGGAAGATCCACCAGATGGATGTGAAGACAACATTCCTCAATGGGAATATTGAGGAGGAGGTGTACATTGAGCAGCCAAAGGGTTTTGAGACCTTCGATCGTGAGTCGCATATGTGCCGACTCAAGAGGGCATTGTATGGGCTGAAGCAAACACCCCGTTCTCAGTACACCAGGATCGACAACTATTTCACTGATTTGGGGTTCACCAAGAGTGAAACAGATGCAAACCTTTACCACATCATGGTAGAAGGTAAACCATTGATCACTATTCTTTATGTCGATGATCTGATTTTGACAGTTGATGATTAGTTGATACAGTCTTGCAAGGAGGACCTTGCAAGAGAGTTCGAGATGAAGGACATGGGCCTTATGCACTACTTTCTAGGCATGGAGGTGTGGTAGAAAGATGGAGAAGTATTTGTGTCTCAAGGCAAGTATGCCAATGAGATACTCAGGCGCTTTCACATGGAGAAGTGCAAGCCCATGCAGACTCCTCTAGCTGGGAACTGGAGGAAGGAGGATGCTACTTAAGGTGAGGTAGTAGTTTCTACTGTTTATTGATAGCTGGTGGGTTTACTTATGTATCTAGTGAACACACGACCTGACTTATGCTTTGCGGTGAACCAACTAAGTCAAGCTATGGTTCGACCTACCAGGCTGTTTTGGAAGGTTGCAAAGCATGTGCTGAGATACCTCAAAGGGACATCTCAGTTCGGATTGTGGTACAGACAGACAGAGGGAGTGAAGCTTCAGGGCTTCACAGATGCGGATTGGGTAGGGAGTCCATCAGCCTGGAAGAGAACTTCTGGAGGAATCTTCAACCTTGGTTTAGTTGCAGTTTCTTGGTACAACAAGAAACAGAGATCAGTTGCACTTAGCTCAGTAGAGGCTGAATACATGGCTGCTAGTCAGGCTGCATGTGAGGCCATTTGGATGCGGAATATTCTAGTGGGATTGTTTGGTTAGAGGATGGATCCTACAGTGATCTACTATGATAGCTAGAGTTGTATCAAACTCTCTGAGAATCCAGTTTTTCATGACAGGTCCAAGCACATTGATATCCGATATCACCATCTTCGAGACTGTGTGGTCAAGAGGATCATGTTGTCGCTGTATGTTTCGACCGAGGAACAGGATGCAAATATCTTGACGAAGGCATTGCCAAAATGCAAGTTCGAGTTCCATAGAGGCAGGATTGGGGTTACTGATAATCCCTTTCTTGTTGAGAGGGAGTGTTGAAACTAGTAACAAGAAATGCTAAAAATAGAAATGCTAAAAACAACACTACTATAAATAGCAGTTCAACTAGTGTTGAACAAAGAAACAAGGAATGAAAAATGTAAGTGCTAAAAATAACATTCTATAAATAACATTTTGGGATACCTTCCTATTTTAGTTAGCCCCAAAACTAAAATAGTGAAGTAAAATTTGAATTTGATCTTAGCAACTGTTTGTAAAATAATTAATTAATTCATCTTGAGTTAATTAGTTAAGGAAAATCAAACATGAAGTCTATGTGGGGACATGCAACAGTTTCTCCATTAATTGAGGAATTTATCCATCAGTTAAAGAGATAAGGATGAGTTGTAATTAGTTGGCTCAGTTAACTGAGTCAAGTCTATTTAGATTAATTCAAATAGTTTGTTGAATTAATGCAAGTTTAGTTAGTTAATGCTTTCATGCATGTAACTGTTGCACTTCAGATAATTGAATATTCTCTCATAAATAACTCATGCATTTTAGTCCAGTTAGGGACCCAACTGAGATCAGATGGAGGGGCAGTGTACTATCAATTGCTACAATATTCCATTGTGAATATTCCTTGCATGCAGAAGGAATTATTTCCTTGAGGATTGCATAGTTACTTCTTTAGGTTTTGTGAGTGTGATGAGGCCAATTCACACATGTGGCTTCACTGGACCCCAATAAAAACTGCATAAGGAAATAGGAGGCTTGGAGGGCTTGAGGAGGACATATACTATGTCTATTCAGTCTGTGAGCTGTATTGTTTGATTGTAGAGAGAGAAGGATAGCTTGTGAGCTGATTCTTTTTGTCACTTGAACAAGATTTCTATTTGTATGATAATACAGAGATTGGGGGTTTAGGCTGAGGTTTTCCCTAGGTTATTTCTTCTGTGTTATGTGTGATTGATTTCTCATTCTCAGTGATATGTGTTCTCTTGATCTTGCCCAATTCGATTAAGCTTCCGCGAAGTGTTGTAGAAGTAGATCTTGTATTGTTCTTTAGTATATTGCATAATCTGTTGATCTTTAGTGGGAATTTCTACACTATGCATAGTTACAAAAATGAAAAAAAGTAAAAGAAAAAATATTGAAAAAATGAAAAATGAATAAGGCGAAAGAAGGGAAAGGCTTCCTACATAGAGAGGTGATGCAAGTAACTCCGCTGGGGTTTGGACCAGGCTCACTAGAAGCAGAGCCATTCTTGTGTTCCTATGTGACTCCGCTAGGATAGTGTCCATGGTTGCTGGTAGTGGAGAAACACCAGAGATGAAACTAAGACTCTGACGACTATAATGCTTGTGAATAAATATACCCCTCAACCCCAATCGAAACAACTATGTTGCCTTGGCTTGGAATGTGTGTTAATCGACGAAGATCTTGGCAGATACTACATCTTACAATCAAGCTAGTGTGGAAAACAAGAGGAGATGAGAACTGAACAATACTTTCAGAGGTGTTAGACTTGCTTTTCAAGAACAAGGTCCATTCAAAGAGCTAGAGTTCTACTAGTGCGTCACCAAGTGTTCTAGCGGCTACAGCCACCATCCAAAATTTTTCCTCAGATTCGTTTTGGAGCCTTCCTTCCAACCCTCACAATAGCATGTCTTGCTTCATCAAGTACACAAGCTTCAGTGTTTTTCTTGCACAAAGGCAGCCTGTCGATCACATCTCGATGCATTCCCCTCACAGGCTAATCACCCAAACTTGGTCCAGCTATAGGCTGAGAAACTACCCTAAGAAATTGCATAATTCTAGAGGGAAACCAACTTTCCTTCAAGAGATTGCGCAATCTTAACTAGCAGCCTATTGGGCTCCATAATTGTGCAATTCTGGCATTCAACACTCACAGTGAAAATTGCACAATTTTCCCCAGCAGGGTTGCTCAACCCAAAATTTGTGCAAATCTGGGCAGAAATCAACTGCTATGCTTAAAAATTGCACAAATCCCCTGGGCAGCCAGCCCAGCTCCCAACCAGAATTGTGTGTTTTCTCCCAGTAGTCGAGAAGTCTCTTGCATGTGCAGTTGAGTTGTCCGGTTCCCTCCGGGACCAAGCCAAACTGACTTGCATGCATGGGCTCCTTCTCCCAAGGTAGCATGCAAAGACATACCTTGTTTCAAGGATCTAGTTTTAGCAGTTGGAGGTTACATGTAAGGATCATTTAAGAAACCTCCTACCAAGTGTCGCTTTCCCTAGATTTATGGCATGCGCGTCACAACCTTGATGTTAGCAAAACTCATCAATCGGATGTCACATAGCTCATTCCTCACATCAACCTTGCAGCTCTGACATCCCACATCACATCTAGGAGCCGTCGGCACGCTCATCTCAACTATTTTGGGGTAAGCCTGCTTTCAATGACTTGTGTTGCATTTTTGGCACTTTTTGTATTTCACTTCGTATGAATGCTGTCTACTTGATTTCAATGAGTGCTTGCTGTTGTTTTGATACATTCTAGCTTGTACTAGCACAATTTCCATTTTTGTCAACATCTCACTACTATTGCATGCATGAAACTATTTTGCACGAACGGTCACCGATTCGGTGACTTGCTTCACCCACATGCATGTTGACTTGTTTACTGAATATTTCATCCAATGTTTGCATGCACTGTCAATCACTTTTGCTTTCACTTAGTGTTGCCATGCATTCACTATCATATTTTCTTTTAGTTGCCCTTCAGTGAGTCTGGCAAACCTTGGCCCGAACTCTGCCTTCACTGAGACAACATTGCACAATCTAGGGAAGGAAGGCTCTCTCTTCCTCTCCAGAAATGCTCATTTCTTCCTGGGCACTGTCCTCCAGGACTGTTTTGCGCATTTTTGATGGCCAATGACTGCTGGGCCAGAAAATTGTGCAATATAGTCATTGAGCCTGCAGCCATTTCCAGCTAAGATTGCGCATTGCAAAATTCCAACAGTCAGCAATTAGACTAGACTATGCATTGCTCAATTCCAGTAGTTAGTCGGCCTTCTAGTAGCCCAGACTGTGCCTTGTGCAGTCTTGGCAGTCAGTCTCCCGACCTCCCCGTCGAAATTGCACGACCTTCATGATCAATCACCCAGGTATGTTGCAAGTTAATTCTCGAGTTCATTTTGGTTTCAGACTAAAAGCTTGCTTTCCATGAGTGTTTCCATGTCTCCAGGTATTGCAAGTGTTCATTTTCCTCTCAGTAGTACATGTACAATGGTTTCCAAGAGAGCAGAGACGAAGACACTATTCAGAGCACACTTGGAGATGTAGTCTATCAAGTGTCTATGAACTTGCCTACCCACGAATACATCAAGTTGTTCGTAGAAAAGGAAATCAAGATATGACAGCAAAAACATAACAATGAGCAACATCATGAATGAAAACTGAAGGCAACATATCAGATGCAACGAACATGAGAGGAAGGTTGTTGAAAACACAGAGGCAGAACAAAGTTGCAAGCTCAAGCAGATCCATTACTAATGAAAGCAACTTTGGAGACTTAGGCTATGAGGTGACGATGTGACATGAAGATCATGCGAAGAAAAAGAATGGAACAAAGAAGGATTTGCATGTGCTGAAGCAACAACTCAAGAGAGAACATGAAGCTAGACAAACAAGTGAATGAGTGCAGTAGGAATGGGACCAACAGGGGGCGCAACATGCATTCACTAATGAAAATGTGCCCATACAAGTTAAAGGTCTATCCCAGCAGCTGGCATGGAACAACCATGGTGAGTAGTGTTGTTGGTTTCATGCAAGTGGTTCAGTAGTATGCATGTCATTGTGTGAATGCATGTGATCCAACCCATTCAATATTGTCACCAATGTGAAGAAAATAAGCAAGTCCAACTGGAGCTGAACATGTACTTTGGCAAGTTGATGTGCATGACCACCGGCACACACTTGAAGATCAGCACAAACACTATGCATTAGTGTGTTGCTGGTTTAGCCGCACCCAAGAATACCATACACATGTTAGTAGGCAAGTTGGAAAAAGGAGCCATACCAATGCACTAGATGCAACGGAGGAAAGAGTTCGCTTTGACAAGATATCACCATGGGTTGCATGCACACCATCACAGACTACCAAGCTTGGCATCAACTCACCACCTTCACTATCAAAAGCATGTCAAAGAGTTGGTCTCACCTCAACGGACCGAGTGTTAGTGATGTCTTGCATGGCTTGCTCAAGCTATTTTGTCTCCCATGAGCACATGTTCAATGTAATGTAACGTCATGTCAAGTGGAAGTTCAAGTATCAATAGTTGGATGTAACAGTCATAGAGTAGATGAAGAGTCATTAGGGTAGATGAAATGTCACAAAGGGGAATGTCAAGGGTCACCCCACCCTTTTCTATAAATAGAACCTCATAACTCATTGTAAAGGATTTTGGTCAGCCAAGCTTCCGATAAGACTATCTTGGAGAGAGCTTGGACATGATTGTAATGCGCCTTGGCTTCTCCACTGCACAGAGCTAGTACATCTCTTTGGAGGAGTAGGCGGATGTGGCTGTAACATTCCACTATTGGAGCTTGTGGTTGGACATGGATGTATTGTATGATTGTAACTTACACTTCTTTATATAATAAGAGCCATCATGTTTCATGCATATGTTGTATTGTATTCCAGCTATCTTGTTTACTCTAAATGGCATATGTATTTTCTTTCTTACACATGCATGTATGGACTATTTTGTATGAGTAATGTATAGATCTTTCTAAAATGTGTTGTTGGTTTAACCATCATTGTGGATTGCCAGCTAACTTGCTTTCCAAGCTTGTGATGCATCTTCACTTGTGTGTTCCCTTCCCATCCGAGTACTATTACAGGTTTCCATGGGGCGCACTCATCTCAACCCCCATGTGTTAGAACCTCATGCACCTTCCTTGATTCACAGCAGCTATCACACCCTTTCTACTTGCAGAGTCATCCTACTTACCTTTGTGTGAAATCTCGGTCAAGGAATTACCATACGGCCCACTATTAGGAATCTTACACCAAATGGTATGAGGTCTAATTGGGACTTCTTACCGAGGAGATCCCCTTACATGTTGGCAGGTCCAACACCATCAACACTACCTTTAAATTCCTTTTCATAACTTGCATCTCATATTACATATATCTAAACATATCCGATCCAATCAACACCCTACTCACTGAATCAATCCAACTGACAAGAGTATTACAACTCCTCCTAAAGAAAGCCTCAAATGGACTCATATTTAAGGATTCATGATACCCATTATTATAAGAAAAATCCACCAGTGGAAGATACTCCTCCCAATTCCTTTCCTGATGCATGACATACATCTTCAACATATCATCAAGGATCCTGTTAACCCTCTCTATTTTCCCATCTGTCTATGGATGATAAGTTTTAGTTAAAGCTAGCTCTATCCTTAAGCCTACAACAAACTCCTTCCAAAACTTGGAAGTGAACTGGAACAACCATGATCGAGTCATGTTGCCTTGATGTCCTAGGAAAAACTGTAATGAAGTCCATGGAAATGACCTCCCATTTCCATTCCGGAATCAGAATAGGATGCAACGAACCAATTTAATGGTTGCATTTAAATTTCACTATTTAACAATCCAAGCACTTAACAACACTCTCAACCACATATTTCTTCAATTTAGGCAAATAGTAGAACTTCTTGATAGCTTTCAAAGTCTTCTAGTATCAATATGGCTTGACATGAAACCCCCTTAAAATAATATTATTCAACTCACTATTATAAGACACATAGATCCTACTCCTGAATTTGACCAAACCATCTGTTGTTAGGTGATACTCCTCATCCTTATCACCCTCACCTTGCTGCAACAATCTCTGCTTCAACTGTTAGTACTTTTCATCACGCTGCCCTACATGTAATATCTGCTCCTATAAATCTGTCCCATAAGAGCTCATGGCTGAAATATGATTCACCTGTACTCTCCTACTAAGAGCATCCACAACCCGGTTCTCTTTTCATTTACCCAAACTCAAAATCAAAATCACTGAGAGTAGCTAACCATCTAGCTTGCCTTGCATATAGATTGGGCTAGTCAAATAAGTACATCATTCCACTATTATCACTCATTAGGAAGAATCTCCTACCAAGGAAATAATGTCTCGACATCGTTAATGTAAGAATGGTATCTGCTAACTCAATATTATGAGTCATGTTGTAACATTTTTTTTTTGATAAGTTAGTCATTAGTTGAAAAAAATCAAAATGCCATTGAAAAATGATAGGATATGGAACAAAAACAAAATTGAAAATAAAAAATGTTAGGATTTATTATCATTTCAGGTCCATATCATAAAAAATGATAGGGTAGTTTCTCTAAAAAAGGAAGGCAAATGACAAAATGTCAGATAAGCAATAAAAAGAAGAATATTTGCTTTAGAAAATAAAAATTAAGACTGCTAGTTCAAACACGTCTTTGAAAATTGTTGTTTACTGAAAGGAGTTTGGATTTTCCACAGTGCTCATATTTTATGGTTGACGTTTCGAGTCTGAACCTAGACTCATCATCAGGACAAATTGTGAGGAGAAAAGAAGGAAAAAGGGAAGGTATAAATATGAAAACAGCTAGATGAGAAGACATATTGGCCGACTCATTGTCTGTTTATTTTAATTTAATTGTTTTTATTATTATTTGAGTCTCTAATTTTTTATTGTTCATATTATTAATAATTAATTTGTTATTCTAATTTTTATTAATATTAATATTTAACGTTTTGTTTTATATTATTATAATAGATTTATTGTTATTAATTAATGCCTACGTTCTATATTGGTTCTATTGTTATTTGCCTATAATGCTATTCATAGCTAATTAATGAATCTTTATTTATATTGCTATATATGATCTTTATTATGGTGTATTTTAGTTAATTTATGTTTTAATTATTATGATTATTAATGTCTATTTTTATTGTTGATGTTATGTTAGCATTATTCTTATTGCTATTTTTAATTATTATTACTAATGTTTTTTGTTTTTTATTTATTATTTATTTATTTGTTATTCTTTAATGTTATTATAATTGTTTTTATTAATATTTTTGTTTATATTTATTATTTACTCCTAGTTATTTATTCTTAATTCTAGCTATTAGCTATATTATCAATGTATTTATGTTTATTTATTATTAATTCTAGGTATTAGTTATATTATCAATGTATTTATTAATTGATGTTAATTTATATTACCATTTATTAATTAACAATGAAATTTATTATTGTTCTTATCTATACTATTTATTCTAGTTTACTATTTGTGTTATTTATCTTATTATTCTTATCTTACTATTATTGTTATTTATTATATTCATTGTTTGTTTATGTTATTACTATTACTATATTAATCTAAGATGCTTTACCTACATTAGAATTTATATTATTATTGTTTGTTTATGTTATTCTTATTACTCTGTTAATCTAGGATGTTTTGCCTACATTAGTATTTATATTATTATTGTTTTTTATTATTGATTATATATATATAAATATCTGTTATTATTCTTTTTACTGCTGTTTCTATTTCACCTTATAATAATAAAATTATTAACATTGATGTTTTTCTAGCCTAGGTCTCTAAAGAGAAGAAGAGCTAAATATGATGGCTAGTTAAGAATTTTTGACCTCATTATTAGGATTATTTGCAGGGGTTAGCAAGGGGTTCCAATTTTTGCTAATTTCCGTTCCACCATCCCTGTTAAGGTTCTTTGGATGCTTAATGATTTCAATAGCTTCTCTAACCTTACGTTTGAAATGGTGTTCTACATTGGCAATGACTTTGGTGTCTTCCAGGCAAATATGGTGATTGGTTTTACCTACATGTTCGGCTAGGGTTGAGGATCGGATTCTTTCTTTGCGGATGTCCGCACTATGCTCTTTGAGTCTAATCCTAACGGATCTACCAGTTTCTCCTATGTATTGATCACCACACGAACAATTGATGATATATACTCCTTTTTGCTGAAGCTGATCTTGGTTGTCCTTAACAGATTTCATTCTTTGTTTAATGGTCGACAAAGGTTTGAATGCAGTCTTTATATTTTTCTTATTGATGATTTTTGCTATCTTGTCAGTGACTCCTTGGATGTAAGGAAGATAGGTATTAGAGGTTGGGGTGTCTTTTGTCTTGTTTTTATTACTACCAGATTTCGCTTTTTGCATGGCTTTGAATGTGCTTTTATTGCTGTACCCTAGGTTGGCAAAAGTTCTTTTAAGGTATGAAATTTCTTCATCAGCATAGTTTATGTCAGAGATTCTATAAGCTCTAGTGAAGAGGGTTTGTAGCACCCCCATTTTTTGGGCAGGGTGATGACGAGAATCGGCATGAAGGTAGTTATCTGTATGGGTTTTCTTTCTAAAAACTTTGTGACCTATGGAACCATCCTTCCTTCTTATGAGGAAAATGTCCAAGAAAGGAATACAATTATTTTCTTCTACTTCCATTGTGAATTTTATGTCTTCAGATAAGCTATTGAGATGGTCCAGAAACTTGCTTAGCTCATTCTCGCCATGAGGCCAATTGACACTGGTGTCATCTACAAACCTGACCCAAGATTTGGGTTTTAATGGAT
The DNA here is from genome assembly GCA_000404065.3 of Pinus taeda. Lineage (NCBI taxonomy): Eukaryota > Viridiplantae > Streptophyta > Pinopsida > Pinales > Pinaceae > Pinus > Pinus taeda. The sequence goes on from APFE031268970.1 coordinate 63,435, forward strand.
AAGAGTCCAGCGCCTTCTTCTCGAATTTTTCCATGAAAAGGTTTGCTACGATTGGTGAGAGAGGAGATCCCATGGCAACACCTGAAGTTTGTTCAAATATTTCACCCTGGAAGGAGAAGAAGGTGGAGCGCAGACAGATTTCGGCTAATTTTGCGGTCTGGGGATCTGCTACTTCCTTAACTACGTGAATAGCTTCATCTAGGGGAATTTTGGTGAAGAGTTGGACTACGTCAAAACTAACGATTTTATCCTCGAGGTCTAGCTTGGTGTTTTTAATGTAATTAACAAATTGATTGGAGTCTTTGATGTAAGAGATGGTCTTGCCCACTAGCGGGGATAGAATGCTAGCGACGTACTTGCCTAACTCATACGTGGGGGACCCTATGGTGTTGACTATGGGTCTTAAGGGGATATCTTTTTTATGAATTTTAGGGGCTCCATAGATCCGGGGGGTGATTTCACTGTTAGGAGTCAATCTCTTTTTTATTTTATCATCAAGGTTGGTTTCTTTAATGGCTCTCTTTACGAGGTTTGCGATTTTGGAGATGGGGTTTTTTTCTAGCCTCTTGTAGCTACCACTGTTATATAGGTGGTATTTCATTTTGTTAATTTAATCTTCATAGTCCATAATGACTGTGGCTCCTCCTTTGTCAGCGTTTAGAATTACTATGTCTTTATTATTTCTAAGACTTTTTAGGGCTTTAAGCTGGTCAAGGTTTAGGTTTCTTTTGGGGGGCTTGGATTTTCTTAGGACAACAACGACCTCTTGTCTGATGAGATCTTTGTCATCATCCTCAAGAGACTTGATTCCATCTTCTAGGTTGCAAATGATTTCTTCATTGGGGATTTTACTGGGGGCTAAAGCGAAATTAAGACCTTTGTTAAGGACCTCCAGCTCTTCATTCTTCAGCTCATAAGAGGATATATTGACCACTTTTTTATTCAGGTTACTGTTCCTAGGGTTATTTTCTATATTCCTGCTATCTACCATGCTATCATGAATGGAGTTAACATAACTGCTTTCTATGTTTAATTTATCTAATTGATTACTAATATTATGCTTATTAACCAGTAATTTATTTAATTTGGTATTAGATGCGTACCTGGGATGATGGGTGTTCTCCAAGATACCTGCTCCCTCCTCAGCTGTGTCTATCTCTTCATCGTTGATGCGTAGCTTGATGCCTTCCGGATTTTCCTTACGCGGTGGGGTTTCGACTAAAACGGTATTTGTATTTAAATGCTGCTCCATTAAACGTTGTTCCACTATGTTGGTATTTTTATTTGTGCGCAGAGGAGTTCTTCGATGTATTATCCCCTTGAGTGCTACCTGCATATCGTTTTTATCTTTGTCTGATTGCGTTGTGGTGCTGGGACAACGAGTTTTATGTGTCACCTGCATAATCCCTCCTCCATGCTGCGTATTGGTTGCTGTCCCCTCGCGTTTTGAATTGTCTATCGAATTGGCAGCCCTCGTGGATTTGCTGGGACTGTGTATCTCCTGCGTGTTCACCCTGGCTACGTCCTGCGTACCTACTTCACCGTCTTGTGAATTTGTAGCATCGCTCATCCTATTGGCTGCCCTCGTGTGACAGCTTACCTTCTGCGTGTCAATGAAAACAACGTCCTGAGTATTTTTATTTGTGCGCAGAGGAGTTCTTCGATGTATTATCCCCCTTCTTCTCTTTAGAGACCTAGGCTAGAAAAACATCAATGTTAATAACTTTATTATTATAAGGTGAAATAGAAACAACAGTAAAAAGAATAATAACAGATATTTATATATATATAATCACTAATAAAAAACAATAATAATATAAATACTAATGTAGGCAAAACATCCTAGATTAATAGAGTAATAAGAATAACATAAACAAACAATAATAATATAAATTCTAATGTAGGTAAAACATCTTAGATTAATATAGTAATAGTAATAACATAAACAAACAATGAATATAATAAATAACAATAATAGTAGATAAGAATAATAAGATAAATAGCAATAATAGTAGACTAGAATAAATAGTATAGATAAGAACAATAATAAATTTCATTACTAACAATAAATAGTAATATAAATTAACATCAATTAATAAATTCATTAATAATATTAACTAATACCTAGAATTAATAATAAATAAACATAAATACATTGATAATATAGCTAATAGCTAGAATTAAGAATAAATAACTAGGAGTAAATAATAAATATAAACAAAAATATTAATAAAAACAATTATAATAACATTAAAGAATAACAAATAAATAAATAATAAATAAAAAACAAAAAACATTAGTAATAATAATTAAAAATAGCAATAAGATATTTTACATAATCCT
>APFE031268970.1:66468-76513 GCA_000404065.3 Pinus taeda
ATATGAACAATAAAAAATTAGAGACTCAAATAATAATAAAAACAATTAAATTAAAATAAACAGACAATGAGTCGGCCAATATGTCTTCTCATCTAGCTGTTTTCATATTTATACCTTCCCTTTTTCCTTCTTTTCTCCTCACAATTTGTCCTGATGATGAGTCTAGGTTCAGACTCGAAACATCGACCATAAAATATGAGCACTGTGGAAAATCTGAACTCCTTTCAGAAATCACGCCACAGTAATTTGCAATCCAAAATTGTTGTTTAGTTTAAATAATGCTTAAACTCCTTAATCAAGGTTTAATTATTGTGATCAACTTGATCATCTTGATAATAGTCAATACCACATGATTTTGTCATATGGACAGAAGTGACAAAATGTCAAATCAGTTCCAAATAACCGCCAGACACTTTTCAACGGATACAATTCACTCCACCCGGATCAACAATGGAGGAAGCATTTTGGCCCCGCTTCAATCGTTTCTTGTTAACGCGACAGGGGGGGGGTCCGAAAAGTAGTTTTAATGGCCACCCTCTTTTGCTATGTGTCACTCCCATAGCATTTTGGCCCCCCAAAGCACAAAACTATAAAATACCTCACTACCTCCCCGAAATCTTGGCGGCAATTTCCTCCCTTCTAACCGTTGACCTCGCTCTTGTGCCATATCACCCACCTATTATCCCCTTCTCCATATGGAATCCATCACGTCATAAATCCGTTATCTCTCGCCCACTCATAAACCCCCACGTCACAAAGCCATTGCGCCATACACTCCTATCCTGTTGCCAACATCATTTAATCGTTTACCCTCCCATTAGACTTAATCCTGCTCCTTTGTAATAACTTGCCTACGGTTAGATTTTAAAAGGAAAATTAAGCCCAATTTCACTTATAAATATCCCATGGATCTACTCTTTACCACTTTTCTGCTTCCATCCTATCACCAAAAGCCTTATTCGCTCTGTGTATATTTTCCCTTGACATCCATCTTTCAGTTAAAACAGTTTCCACATCCGCTCCCCCGACAAAAAGATGGCTCACATAGCTAAAACACAGAAAACTATCGAAGAAGGGAATCCATCTACAACCTCACTTGACTTGGATCACCTTCCCCTTGTAGAATCCTTTTTCAAAGTCACAGATTGCGAATGTGAATTCGATTTCCAGGAATTGCATTTGTGGCTAAAGCAGAAATATACTGATAAAGAAGATCCCATTCGTTTCTAGGAGACACTTTTGCCCTTGTTCTCCTTTCCCAAAACTCATCATTTCCCTGATTTGATCACTTGGTGTCAAGCCAGGTATGATCATGTGCAAAGAACAATGATAACTCAGGATGGAAAAATCCTGATCACCATTACTTCTCAGAGTATAAACCAAATTCTAATGATACCTTCATCTGACTTTGTCAGCTATTTCTCACCAATAGCTCTCATGAACCTTTACAATAAACTCACCTTCCCACAGAGAGCCCTTATTTTTGAAATTTTTCTACCAGAAGATGCTGAATTACCCAAGAGAAACCCACCTTATTAATCTTCTATATTCCCTGCAGCCACTAGACATATCATCTCCCTGTTATCATACCTCCTAGGTTATGAAAATGATCAACTTGCTGATGAATCCATCCTTGGATTATTTTCCATTTTCAGTAACGAATATCAACCTGCTTTCATGTATAATTATAGAAAATTCTTGGCTGATAATATACATGAACAATTTATGAATTTTACCACACAAGGAGTGTTCAGATATATCTCATTCATAATCCATTTGATTTTGTTTCAGCAAGGAGATTCATTACACATTCAACTTAACAAGCAAGATGAGCAAGGAGTGAATCAATCTGTTATTCACTGGACATAGTTAGTTAAAGAAACATCATCAAAGTCTACATTCTCTTAGTTTATATATTCTTTTGTACATCTAGTTCTTCAATTACTCAATAGCCAGGCAGAGCCCAGAAATGGAGAAGAAATTAAGAAAACATTGCACCTATCTGAACAGACCAAGACTGGTGACTGGTATTTGTACATGAACTACACTAAAATTAGGATATATCACAGTGAGTTAGCTCCATACAAACTGCCTAAGTATGTGCCAATGAGGATACATCAGGCATATGATAAATATGGATGAAGTCCATTTTGTCTCAAGTAAGAAAAAGTCATAGTTCAGACTCAAAGCCAAGGTAGGGACATTCCTTTGTAATAATAGGTCTTCAGGTATAGAGGCAGACAAATTATTGAAGAGCATGAATCTCCAGCCAAGCTTGACTTGGCCTTATGATCCTTTTGGGATCATTTCAGCCCTGAGAGTTCAGTTGAAGGCAACACCTTACAACCATACTCCCAGGCTAGAATTGGAGAAACTTATGAACCAGGAGCAGTGGTCTGAAGGGACTCTCTTAGAAGCAGATGAACAGGTTATAATAACTCCATAGGAAAATACTCCAGTTACTCAGAGTACTCAACACAAAAGAGCCAGAGAGGAAACCTAGTAAGCTACGAAATCAATTAAAGAGTATCCTATACTACAAAATAAATTGAACACTAGATTGTCAATATCATCAGGGAGCAAGCCAGCAGAAATAATTGATCTTGGGGATTTAGAAGATGTTTTATCAGCAGGGATCACTGATCCCAAACCTCCTTCTACTTCTTCAACTCCTCCTTTAGCTGAACCTATGGAGATTATTCAGTCAACTAAAATCAGCTTAGCAGAAGATACTGATATCTTCTCAACATTTCTGGAAATTAATCAGAAGAATAAAAATATTAAGTCACAAATGTATAGTTAGTTTTGGAAATAGACATCCATCTCTCATTATAGACTTCTCTTTGCCTTTGACATTGAAAGAGTAAGAATGCAAATAGCATTTTTGCAAGCTCAAATTTCATTTCCTAAATCCATAGCAGATGACAAGAAGACCATATTTTCATTTGATGTAAACCATATACATCCTATAGATCAAATGGATTTGCATAGGCAAATAGGTGAAATGTTATTTTCAACAATGGCTACAACTGGCATGTCTCTTTCCAAGCTTAGAACTGCCTTATCAAATGTGCAGTCACAGCTTAAGATTGAAAAACTGTCATCTTTAGCTAAGGATAACAAGTTAAAATATTTTGAAGATATTATTGTTAAAATTGGATATGACCCCAAACATTGTAAAGAAATTGAAGAAATACTCAAGAAGAAGAATATAGAGATAACAACTTTGAAGAAACAGTTGAAATTGCCTTCAACTGAAGATCCAAAAACCAAAGAGATGGCAGAAAATTAAAAGCACAGGGAGGAGATGTTCAAGCTCATTATTGAGAAAAACATACAGATTAAGAAAACGTAAGAGAAAATTGAACAACTGCTCAAGGAAAAAGAGGCAGCACAACTTGCTATGACCTCAGTGACAACAATTCCCATAGCAAGTACAAAGCTGAGCACTTCTCCTACTGACATTGCTTCATCTTCAACAACAATTGAAACAACATGGTTATCATAGGAGTTACAAACACAAAAACAACAAAATGAAAAGTTACTCCAGAAATTCCAAACCCTGGAGTCACAGAAAGTAAAGAATGATACCTTGTATGTAGAGGAAATGCAAAAGTCACACAGGTTAGAACTCAAGGTTAAACAATTAGAGAGTAAGACTCTAATGGCACACACTTTGGCCCAGGCCGAAGAGGACATCTGGTTAGATATCAACCACTCCACAACAAAAGTATGGCCAGCCATACAAATTATTTTTTAGCAGAAAGAATTGATTACTAGATGCAGGACAAAGATAGATAATCAGAGGGCAGCATTGGGTACAAAACCCAAAAGAAGCAGCAGGGATGATCAAAGTACTAAACTCTAAGACTAGGCAACAGTTACAAGAGATAAATATTCCAAATAGGAAAACTACTATTTTGGAGATTAAGAAAGTCCTGATAAAGAAGAATCTACTCACTCAGTTGAAAACAAAGTGTGAATCTTTGAGCATTGTAGTCAGAAGGTTTCATTCTAAATTCAACGTATTGAATAAGAAAGGTTTACTAGGGTTAGTGTCATCAAATAATCAAGTAGTAAAGTTAGATGATTACTGTGAAAGATTATATACTATTGCAGTAGACAACAGTCAATTTGCAGGGATAAAAAGTTAGATTACTGGAAAAGAGTTTTTGGAAGCTTTGAGCCCTGACCTCACAATCAAATATGAAGTTGGACACCTTTTTCTCACCAAACACAATTTTTAAAGATATACCGAAGTTGATGAGATATTTAGAAGAATGGTAAATATGGAGATACCAAGTGAGAAGAGGTGGGATCAATTGTGTGAAACAATTGATTAACTTTCCATCTCAACAAGAAGACAACGCAACAATTTTTGAAGAACACTCATCAAGAACTTTCTACCTAATAGAGACACATCATTCAACAATTTTCTTTTCCTATTTTCTTTCAGGCTATTTTGTTTACTATCCAAACTAGTATAAATAACTGTCTTCTACTAGTTATTAAAGGTGGTACCTTTCCATAAGCAATTTTGTAAAGCATTGATGTACACGCTTTTTCTAGATCACTAATAATAGAGCAAAGGATTCTAAATTTGATGTCACACAATCTCGTTTTCTTCTATAAGTCTTTCATGTGTTCCATTCATTTTGTTAATTCTTCATATGTTTAAGTTTTACAGAGATATCACGTGAGAATAAATGTGTTACAGTTATTCTTGAACTTCCTTACGAAGTTATTATTATAAAGAGATTGAGATATTGGACTGTTTGTCTGAAAGGCTCCCTCTAAATCACAAAATTGTCAGTATCTTATGTAATTTTAAGCATATTTGGTTTAAATTTTAAACATTGGTCAAAGGTTTTCCTACTTATGATGATTTATTTTTCTATCTGAAATTCAAAGTAATCATATCTCCTTACCTTTATTTCCTCACATCTTATCAACTTAAATCACTGTGTGAAGTTAAATAACAACTCTTTGGTTATTCATTAGTACTATCTAAAAGGGTTAAATACATCATTCTTATAATTTTTTTTATGTATTGGTCCTCCATAAAAACCAAAACCGAAAACCCCAAAAAAAATATCTTAGATGCTCTGGCATGATCAATTGACCATTATCATCTCAGAGGTAGAACAAGTCACATAGTTCTACTCATGCTAATTAAAATTCTATGATTCATGACAAACCACCTGCCTTTCTTGCATCAAGAGTCCACCAAGTCCTTCCTTACATGAATTTGTATGAACCAAAAAATCCATATCAGGATCTACAAACTTAAAAAATGGAGCAATGGTAAGAAATTTATTCAACTGACTAAATCAAGCTACATACTCAATAGTACATTCAAACTTTTTTTCCTTCCTCTACAAGGATGTAATAGGATAACCAATCTTAGAGAAGTTCTTGATGAACCTCCTGTAATAACATGCTAGTCTCATGAATGATTTGACCTCATCCACTCCATGATAGCCTTAATCTTGTCCTGATCCACTACTATCCCTTCATTGGAAACAACATGTCCCAAGTAATGAATCTGAGACTAAAAGAAACTATGCTTGTTGAGCTTGGCATACAAATTATGCTCTCTTAACATTTTCAATACTACTGCCATTAATCTCAAATGCACAAGATATCACCCAATCATGAAATCTTCTCTTGGTCCCTATAGCCAACATCACCAACCAAGATTCTACATGCACTTATTTATTCAAACGACATTGATCCACCGAGTCAGGACTAATATAGCTATGATTTGATTTAGGGTCAATCAAAATAGAAACAGCTCGATCACAAATCTTACCTTCCATTTCAATGATAAATGCCTAGTGATTTTCTTGCCTGTTATCCACCACTGCATAGATATGAAGGGTGCTCTGTTCTACATCCCCAAGTGTATGTGCCTCCCGAGAACTGTAGATATAAGGTCTACTACTCTAATACAATGGAAATCTTAGGCTTGAACTTTGAAAGCTCATAACAATGCTTCAACGTTTTGATAGCTTCTTACAATGACTGAGGTTTCTCAAACTAAATTCGGTCTTTGAATGATAATGGAAATCAAATGATGAACCTTTGGATCATTTCTTTCTCATCCTTGATATAGGGTACATGCCTCAACAACTCTAGGAATCTGGTTGTATACTCTTCATCTGACATGGAACCCATATTGAGCTCATAAAATTCCTTGGCCTTTCCATCATAATACCTCTCAGACAGGTACTTCTTTGTGAAGAGTCTTTCAAATTCATCCCATGTTAACTTCTCTTCCTTGATGCCTCTGACATGCTTGACATCTTCCCACCATATGTCTACTTTTCCTTTGAGACCAAAGGTGGCTATCTTTGCTTTCATATTCTTTGAGTAATCATGAAGTCTAAAAAAATTTATTCATCCCAAGTAGTCACGCTTTTGCATCTTCTGATTTAGTCATTTCACCGAAAAATACCCCTTCTCACTCCTCTTATAATGATGTTGGTGGTGATGACAATGATGTCTCCCAGAAGCAGAGCTAGAATTAAATACATGTGTACTAGCCTTCCTTTCTGGTGTACCCAAGAGTCTACCACTCTTCACTGTATCATCCCTATCCATCCTATACCTTTTCTAAGACCTGCTTCCATATTCCCCATTAGTCCTTTCTTCCTGACTGTCTCCCTGACTGATCCCCAAATGCCCCTGCTTTTTCAAATATGAAAGGATTTGAAGAATAACTAAATGGACCTCAACTTGTTTTCTTGATATTTTGCAAGCATCTCCTGGGCTTCAATAAACCATTGTTTATATGCGTTACAACTTATGGTTTTTGCCTTCATATTCCTTAATGTATCTGCTAGATCATGAGAGTCTCCCTCTCCCTGTTGCTCAAATGAGTTCTCCCATCCCACTAGTTTTTCTTCTGGCTTGTACAAGGAATCATGTGAACTATAATCCAACATTCTGCTCTTTATCCATTGACTTTATGTTTTCTTGCAATATGTCATTTTTAGCTAAATAAAATCATAATCAAAAGTATTACCTAGTTTACTTCTGGTATGGCTATTGCATCTACACAAGTCAATCCATATTAGCACGATATGTAATAATATCAAGAACTTAACTATCATGCAAGCAACCACAATGACAATAATCAACATGCATATGACCACAATGCATATAAAAAAAAGTTATCTATCATGCATGAGTAACTGGCATGCATATCACTGCAATAAAAATAAATCAACTAGCATGCACATAACAAAAAATTAGCTATCACGCATACATGCCAAATATAGATTTGCGTGACAATATGTATTTACTCCAAGGTCTAGTGTTGTGAACCTATTTTGTTAACACTATGTAACATCCCACCCCAAATTTACCCACTTTAACCTTCTCACTAGAATAAACATGAGATGAGAGCTACTATGTATGACTCAATTTCCAAGATGCACTTATGGAAAATGGGGTCCACATGTCTAGTACTAACTCCAAGTGTAACACCCTCCTCCCACATCCACCCAAGTAACCATCCCAACTAGGGTAAACATGAGACGAAAGGCTAATATGATAAGATTCGACCTCCTATGTGACTTCGAAAGGCTAATATAATAAGATTCGACCTCCTATGTGACTTTAAGGAAGTGGAATCGATGGAACATCACATACAACCATTCAACATCATCAACAAAACCCTCAGGAGATAAGTCAGCCACTTAGACAACATGTCCCTAGGTCCCACTATTGTTCTGGAACTCTTAGGCCATAGTCACTCTCATTATATGGGAAAGGGAGTGAACAAAAACCTAAAGTACTTCCCATAGGCCGACCTGTCAACAATTGTGGATCAAAATTGCTAATTCTGTGCTAGCAACCCCAAGATTTAAGCCACTTTTTCAGGCCTAGAGCCTAGGCCACTACCCAGAATGGAATGATAACTTGAAATCAATAAAATTACAAAGAAACAATGATTCAAAATAAATAAGTTAATTAAGGCCTTAACCAAACCCCTACTAGCCATGACAGGCATTTCATTAAACATATCATCAACATGTAACCTACATGTGTAAACAACATAATTAAGTGTAGGGATCTCATACTTATATGAGAATCACTATGAACCATTGTTTCCTCATGTCATTTACGACATATTCATCTATTAGGTCATAGACACATTATCCATTCACATACAATAAAAAACATGCTGAGAACCATACATAGTTGCTGTCATGAAATGTGCATATAAACAACATGATAGGAACATAAATACCATAAACATATTAGCCATCAAAATACATATATACATCAGTGCATTTTCACATGAAAATCAAGGGAATGAATTTCTCATTAATAAATGCAATGAACCAATTGGAGATGGGACTACCATTTTCCACCTAAACATAGATTTGTTGAGCCAAGTCTCTTCAACCAATCACCCCCCTGCCATATTCCAAGCATGAATGTGGGACTCAAACCAAAAGAACTCAATCAGGGCATATTGAGGCTAAACCACCTCACCCCCATCAATAGAAATCAAGATTTACCATAATCCATCCTAGATCACTAGGCCAACACAATGAACACATCATAACAGGCTTTATCGTGATCTCCACTCGATCACTAGGCCAAACAAGAATGGATGCCACTGAATTTCTCCACCTACACCGTGAGGAATTTTCCTGCCTCCTAGTCTCTCAGGCTTTACCACAATCCAAAACTGGAACACTAGGCCCTAAATCAAGATCCACTCTCCAGTCTTTACCACATATCCCAAACCTGGGATTAATAAGCCCAACGAGGAGAAAACCACCACTTTGATTTACCTTATATATTGTCATTCACCAGTAAGTATTCCTAGGACATCTGAGGCAACACAAAATCTGGCTTTACCACAACCCACAATCCATCTCAGGGGTTACTAGGCCATGCGTTATATCAATTTAGAGATCCACCTCACTCAGTTTTGAATACATTTAGAAATCCAGCTCAACCAAAACATAAGAACCCCTTCACACCATGGCTATCCAAAAATGGCAAGGCTAGGCTGAAAAAATTGTTACACCTAGCAAAACTCATGCCATGATAGAAAGAACCACATGAAATACCATGCATGCTAAATATAGCAAGGAAAATACATATGCAAGTCGATACTTACAATGAAGCCTACTGCATTTGCTTGATCCTGCCTTTCCCTGCTTGATCTTTGCTTCCTCTTGCCTTGTTTTCCTTTCTTACTCCAATGCCAAACTGTTCCAAGAAAAATCTAAGTGTCCAAGAGTATGAGAGAGAGAGAATAATGAGAGAGCTCCAACAATGAATTGACAAAAGGTTACACTGACATAAGCTTGCCCACTGATCCTCAGAATCCTTTTTATGAATGAGGCCTCTAATTTCTTCAATATCCATTATTTTACTTCATTTTCCTCCTCACATGCAACCTGTGAACCTTCGCCTCTTTTTTCTCCTAATTTCCATTATTTTCATAAATAATTGTGCCAAAAATGCCATTTTTCCTTTCCAAAGCCTTAGCCATTTCTTTTTCAATTTCCTTAGCCATAAACAACCAGATGAACACCCCCTAAGATGTCTTGCCAACCATTCATCTTGGAATAAGTGTCCCATCGATAATGGTTAATGTTTTTAACATTTATTACATGAAATTTTCACTAGGGTTCTTAGCGAACCCTTCCCCTTGGGGGACACCGTCCTCGGTGTTCAATCACACATATACCTTAGCAACTTGTTGAAAGAAGACATACTGCTAATGGATCTTTATAACATAGCTCGATGCAGTATTTACAATGAAATATTTTCTCAAAAGAAAAAAATCATGACAACATACTACGTAGTGGAGCTTTATAACACAACTCATTACAGTATTTATAATGATCATCCTACTGAGTGCCAATCCACATGACATCATAGCATGATGATAACATAGTCACATGATAGCATAGTAACATAATGACATAATCATAATAACATGACACGCATACCGCATAGTGGAGCTTTATAACATAGCTCGTTATAGTATTTACATCCATACACGTGTACATAT